>LPNX010196311.1:409107-449018 GCA_001517045.1 Pseudotsuga menziesii
GTTGTTGTTGTGTTGGGAGTTCATCTTACTGTTTTGGGATCACATCTTGTGGTGATACTATCTTAGAGGAAGTTGAGGGGTTTTCTCCATTTATGGTTTCCCCTCCTAAAATATTTGTGTCTCTTGTCTCTTGTGACGTGCTTATGTGATTGCTGTGCTTGTTATTCTCTCAGTGAAAAGATCTTATCATAATGCTAGCTTAAATGATGAAAAACTAAAAATCCTCCATCACCAAGGGACTCATGAATGGGATCTTCAAGATCATTGATGTATAGATCATGAGTGTAGGAGAAAGAGGACAACCTTGCTTTACACCTATGGTGGTGTGGATATCATTAGTGAAATCAGCACTATACCAGTCCGAGCTTGAAACTACCTACCTACCTGATCATCCAGTTAATCTTAAGGAAACACAAGTTAATCTCAAGGTAACTTAAATTTCTCTACGTACCTACCTAATCCTCCATCTATGTCCAAAACACTCTGGACTTAATGGACAAGCGAGCTTTCCAAATGCCTGGAAATCTTCATATGAAAGTCACCAAAAAATCAAAACTCCTGCTCCACCCGACCCCCACAAGTATGGTCTCAAACTTTTGTGGTCAACTCCTTCTTACTCCCCTCTCATGGAAATTTGCCTTCATAGGGGGCAAAGTTGCCATAGGCAATGATTTTCATGTTGCCTGGCAATTTTTTATAAGTTGGGTTCCTTTTTATCAAGAAAAGAAGGAATGATGTTTTGTTTAATCAAGCCCCAACTAACAATTTTATATCCTAGGTTGACACCACTTTCATGTGTTAATCCTCACTGCATATTATAGTGCAAGTGCAAAATATAGAGTTGGATTTGATTCACCTGCACCAACTCCTATATCAATATGGAGGGGCACCATGCACCATGCACCATGAACAGAGAACCTCCTTCTACATCCCCAACTGCCTCTGCTAGATATCAAAAGTCACAACAGAGTGAGAGAATGCCTAGGCAACAAACTAGCCAAGTCACAAGGGAGAGGAGAAAGAGTCACCACAGTTGGACACATAGCCCTCCTGCATGGGCATTAAATGACAAGCTTTCAACCCTCCAGTTGGCATGGCTGTCTTTAATTTTATCATTGCTCCAGGAAGGTCTGTGGAAAGTGTCTCTAAGAAATATCCTAGTTTCAAGAGGGGACACATTTTGGATAGAGCAGACATCTAAAGATACTTCATTACTCACACTTTGTGAGAAATTAGTTTTTTTTGTATTGAAGGATGGGCAATCAAGCGTTTTGCTGAAAATATTGACATCCCTTTTGAGCATGCATGTTGGGGCACTGTGAAAAGCTGTGCTTTTTGTTCTTGATGGAAAAAAATGTGAAGATGATGCACTGTTTTCACTAAATTTGCTGCTTTAAGCAGGTTATGACAAGTCAAAGCAGGAAGAGCTGTTGGGGAAGCTAGGAGATAGCTTTAAGCTTATAGAGTCTGTACTTGGAACTCCGACAAAGTTTAGAGGAATCGTGAGCAAAGAAAACACAGGGAACCTGAACAAACTTTTTATGAGCTCCTCGTTGCATGGTTTCCCATCACATGTTCATCCAGGGAGTGCAGCTGTGGTCTCTTCTACCCTCTCTGTTGAGGGATTTTTGTATACAATTGAGCAATTTTTCAGAGCAAGAGATGCATTAGGGGGAATTGAGGTTGATGCAGAAGTTTTCAATAGTTTGCTTGAGGTCATAATGACCATAAAGTTTGACAGGATATTTGAGGGTATACATGATAAATGTAGAATCCTGTTCAATAATTTAATTCCCTCTATAGAAGAGAGATGTATGTATAGTGATCTATTTTTGCTGAAGAACATGGAAAGCTTGGAAGCAACTTTATGGAACAACATTGGTACTTTTGCTACACTTGCGATCTGACTGTTTCTAAAGGGTGTTGTTCTATTGGTGCCAGGGTGTGCCACAGGGGTCATAGAGTTGTTTACTCTCGTTTAAGCCGTTTCTTTTGTGATTGTGGAGAAGGAGGGGTGAGAGGGGCAAGCTGCCTCTGCTTGAAGCCTCGAAAATATGTTTCTTCCAGCACTACATCATTGAGGGGGACTAGCGGCGTTGATCCATTCTTGCCTCTCTTAGATGAGATGGATCATCTTCAGCCATCTGACAGTGACTCTGATCTTGAGGATGAAGGTTGGATGGAGAATGAGAAGACTTTCAAGTTATATATCCCCAAAAAGGAAGAGGATGGGTTGCTATCACTTTTTATGGATATGGATATTGAAGGCCAAGTTTTGATATTATGTAGACAACTTCTTCCTGGTATTAACGATGCTAGTCATTCAATATTGTCAAAGGATGAGAGGATAGTTTTGGGTGATGACAAGGTTTTATCCTACAATTTAGATATTTTTCAATTAAGGAAGGCATATAAAAGTGGATCTCTAGACATGAATATTAAAACAGAATATTCTAATGCAAGGGAACTTAAATCCCATCTTTCAAGTGGCTCTATCGTCAAATCTCTTCTTACTATAAATAGCAGAGGCAGGCTTGCAGTAAGAGAAGGTGACAAAGTAACAATCTTAGATGCAAGGAAACTTATTGGACAGCCATATGTTGCACCTGTGACAACAGACAAGTCTAATGTGAAGCCTCTTTCCAAGAATTCATTTCGATTTGAACTAGTTCATCTTGTTTTCAACTCTGCAAATGAGAACTATTTGGCTGTAGCTGGGTATGAGGAATGCCAAGTTCTCACTGTCAATTCTTGAGATGAAATAACAGACCGTCTTGCAATTGAGCTTGCTTTGCAAGGTGCTTACATTTTACAAATAGCCTAGCTTCCTGGTTCTCAGGTTCAACTCCTGGTGGTGACCAACAAGTTTGTGAAGATTTATGACCTGTCCCAAGATCACATTAGCCCTATGCATTATTTTACGTTATTGGAAGATTCAATTATTGATGCAGTATTAGTACCCATCTTACGTGGTCGGCTAGTTCTTTTTGTACTATCACAACATGGCATGTTGTATAGGCAACAAATAGAAGTAGAGGGTTATATTGGAGCTCAAGTTTTGGTAGAGACTATCCATCTCCATGGTAGATAGTCTCCTGGCATCTCCAAAACTCAAGCCTGTTGTTCTGATGTTTTTGAGCTTGTTATTTGTAGCAACACTAAAAGTGTAAATTGCCCTGGAGCATCAAATAGTTATTTCAGATGACCTGTTTAATTAAATTTTAAAATTTAAAACTATTTCTCATTTTGTTATTTTCTATGTTAAGAAAATAGATTAACTATATAGGTATATGTACTTTTTCTGTTTTAAAAAAATGATGAATTTTTTAATACTAATTGACTCTTTAATTTTAATAAGTTTTTCTCCTAAAACTAAATTAAATTTTTACATACATAAGTTGGTTCTGAGTGTTATAAAGTTGAGTGTTCTAAGTGCCATAAAATTGAGAGCTGTAAAATTGATAGAATTTTGACTAAAAAGATGGAGATTATGTGCTTTATAGCATTTTTCATGGCAGTCATCATACCATGGTATTTGATGCAGCTGAGGAGAAACAAGGGGGATTTGATGAATTGGCCAGTGTTTGGCATGGTCCTGTCATTGTTCTGGAATCTGAGTAATAGATACGAGTGAGCAACAGGCATACTGAACCAAAATTAAGAAACATTTAGAGTCAAATGCCCATGGGTAAGCAATTCTCTGTTCAAATTCGTGACATGCAGTCTCGAAAATTTAGAATACATTCTCAAAAGTGAGTTTTGTAATTTCCCTATGGGATGGTAATTCAATTTATATATATATGCTATTGGAGCTGCAATTACCACAGTGCTGGCTTACTTTTTTAAGCCAGCATGTACTATGCTTTTTTAATATAACTGACCCTTAAATTCTAACAAATGATGTGTATTGTTCTTGATTTTGGTAAAAATGTCCATTCCTTCATAAAAGTAATGCATGGAGAACAAAGCAAACCTTGAAAACAGATCTTTGCAGATGCATGTAAAAATAACACCTATGTACAACCACAAGAAGGTACGAATCTGAATATTTGCACCTTGTGTAAATGCAAATGGAACTTGTATGTGACATTAGGATTGATTTTAAGATATATATATTACTAATTAACCATCCATCCAAGAATATAGACTAAGGTTTACCAGTGTTACCAATGTTGAAAAAACCCAAGTAGATGTGCAAAGAACAATTTTTGTCACTACCATAGCTCAGAATTTTCTTTCTCCATGGAAACTATGCAAGCAATCCTTTCATAAACCTGTTATAGTTTTAACAATTCCACTAATCACCCATGGTCAAGAACAGGTTACAATGACGAGAATTATTTTAAAGGATCTGATTCTCACCTTAGAGAGATCGAAATCAGTGGTTTTGATACCTTCATCAGAAACTAGAAACTTATGAGGATTGCAATGAGCCTGCTCAGTACTGACATCCTTTCCATGATGGGTAGTAATTATCCAAGCAAAATTTCATGGACAACAAAGTTTCTATCAAAATCATCAGATTTGGTAAATTATAGCATACCCATAAAGTCTAAAACAAGCAAGCAAACAAGGGATCAAACATACCTGCAATATCATTCTCTCTTTGTCATTTTCCACATCAAGGTGGTTATCCCATCTTGACAGACCCAAATTTGATGTGTCGTACCTATACCAAGCATTTAATCATATGAAACTCTTAAGTTGTCTCAATATAGAAAATAACACTCTTTCCCATGAAGTCCTAATTTCCTAGTTTAAACCAGAATCAAATACAAATGCATACATCATAACAAGCTTGCCCACATTGATTATGACCGCTCTTGTACAATGCACAGATGGTAGTAATCATAGTGCTGATATAGAATTTTGTAGTGCATTTCAAGAACAATAAGGCAATTAGGGTGGCTTGTCAAAATATAGGCTTTCAAATCAAACCATGCAAAAAATTAGGGTATTTATACTATAAGTATAAACAAACCAAATAAAAAAGAAACAGGAACAGTTTGTCCTATTAATGACAAATTTCTTCCGAACAATAAGAAATAATTTTGCCTACCAATCATGAGGCATTCCATCTTCTGCTCTTGCTTCATAGTTAAATGACCCTTTTAGCTCCACATCAAGCTCCTCTAACATCTCTGTAAAAAACATGCAATGTGCAATACTACACCAAAATTATGTATGTCATAAAAGCAAGTTGATGAACAAGGGTAGATCAATGAAAAGGAATGCTTGGGGCATGGCATCTAAAGGATTATGAATTTCACATTCCAGATGTATCTATCGGGGTTCATATTTCCATACAGACCTGTAAATGTCTTGTCAGGCATGCAACCCATCTTTCTGCATACTGTTAGAAACCAAGACACGCCCACTGCAACATGTGCAATTTCTTCTTCTGCAATGCGTTTGACAATATTGGATGTCCTGTTATCACCGAGGCCAACCAATTTTTGTACAATCCTAGGTCCAGCATCAAGACCTCTGGCCTCCTAAGACAATTAATATAAAGTTATTGGATACTGGAGAGTTATCATTTGCTCCAAAATAAACAATTGTTTTCTACCAAGCTCAGATGACTGGAATATAACTACGAACTTTGAGGGTTGTAAAGGGTAACCTAAAATAATAACAGTTAATATAAAAATATTGAACTTAAACTTCATTCTAAATGAAAGAACGAGATCATTTGCCACACATGACCTGGAAACTCCTAGGATTTTCTTCTAAAACCACTACATCATCAATGACAATGTGGTTTTATTCTTTCACTATTTTACATGTGTCGTGGGATAGCATAACATTAACGTAATTATGAAGCATTTCACTTTCAACAAAAACATGCTACAATTTTGATCAAAATATTGATTAGGAGGAAAAATTTCATCATTTTTCATATTCAATTCCCCAAGCATTTGGCAAAGAATTCATTCTCAACTTGAACAAACATGGAATGAGTGGTTGTATCTAAAACCTTATTAGTTGGGCATTTTTTGACAAGAAGTTCACAATCCTAAATACCATCACCACTAATGCTCTGAAATAAAATATTAATCAAGACTGAAGGACTTGATTTTTCATCCACTTGGGGCCTGATCTGGTCTTTAATGTGACCAAGATTTTAGAGGATACAAATTATACTCATTCTTCCAAGAGTTATTTCCGTCATGGATTCAAGGTTTACTTGTTGATTAGATGAGGGTCGATTCTCACCACCTACATGTAAAATAGAGGCTGAATATATCTCCTTGTATTTACACCTAGACCAGTGACCAATTAAATAAGTGATTTGAAAGGATTTTACTCCCGAGCTATCAAATTGTTGAGTGTAACCTTGAGAATGGGAGTCTTCATTATCATGAGCAATATGATCACTTTCATTTTGACGGGGCTTACATAGAGTTTTCAATTTGGGTTTTTTCATTAACTATGACTGAATCACCCTAGGGAAAAGACACAGACACTTGTTTTTCTCAGTAATTCATCAGTAAAGACTGAATTTTCAAGTTCGAGAGTAGAGGTAGGGTTAATGTCATGAGGAACATCATGAAATTCCTTTTGGGAAGTGTCATTCTATTCAGGAAGGGTTTCTTCAAAAACATTTCTCATAACAAATTCATGCCAGTTATCCCTAACAGGTTCAAATTATATTCTATAAAGATGTGAATCAACCCGAAGTGCTATAATCTGCGAAAAGGGAAATATGAGGCCTTTTGGACTTAAACTTCATTCAAACCTAGGCACAAAGTGGATATTACCCACATATAGTTTAGTGCCCTCAGGAAGAGGAGGATAGTCCTGGTCTTCAACTGTCTCTTGCTCTGCTTTGCTCTCTGTATCAATTGCTACATCTGATTCTTCCTCCTAAACCGCTTGAATTCCCCCCAATTGCTCTTCCGATTCTTTTCCTTCTGAAACTCCTGATGCAGGGGGGGGGCTCCTCCACTTCTTCTTCTGCTTTCACCAAAGGAATATCCTGTCCCTCCTCTACCACTTCTGCTGCCACTGGTGAATCATGTGCCAATGATCTAATTCTTAGGACCCGCCTCCTGCCCAAAACAGGGGTCAAACAAGAAATCCCATGGCGAGCATGGGATATCCCTGAATGACAAGGGGCAGCCGTTGGCAAGGCCATCATAGGAAGCCTTGAACAAGGAGCCTTCAGACATGATGAACCTCCTCCTAAAGCTATTACTACTATTTCTTCTAATGAAGGCATCACTTGGGTAGTTGCCATTGAAAAACATGAAGCTGCCATATTCACAAAAACCTCAAAAAAACATGCCCTAAAACCTTGCAAAAATTCTAAAACTGCAAAAGGATCCTATAACTTCATCGGATAGTGTCTAATTCTTCATCAATTTCACTTTTACCTAAAAACTTTAGGTGCTTGCTTAAGGGAACTCAGAACTTTGCCATGCTGCTAGCTCTGTCAATTCCTCCTCTGCCTTAGTTTCCATTGCCTTTGTTGGTGGTTCCAAACAGGGTTAACCACTTTGCTACTACGCCATCCATGTCTCTATGGCTTGTGCTCCTACCATGTTTACATGAGCTGTCTCCGCTACTTTCAATTCATAAAAACCTTGTTTTAGTAGGGCCGACACATAAATTCCCTCCATATTTGGGTATTAAAATGGATGTATAATAAAAAAATGGTTATTTTGGGAAGTTGTCGTCGCTTAAGCGACGACTAAAATGGAGGTATAATAAAAAAATTGGTTATTTTGGGAAGTTGCCATTGCTTAATCCATCGCTTAAGCGACGCTTGCCAACGCGTCGTCTCTTAACCGACGGTTATGAGAATAGCCATCGCTTCACCGATGCTTGTGGCCACATTTACAAAAAAAAATGTATCCTTGTGATTTTTGGTAAGTTTAAAAAGAGAAATCCACGCGCCGTCGGATTTTTCCGTCGGATTTTGGATCGAAATGTAGTAGTGCTCGTTAGCTAGAACATGGTTTGGCCTATGAAACAGTTCGATTTAAAAGCTCATTCATTGTTGTGAGCTCATCTTATGCAATGTAATAATAGCTGTAACAATTATTGTTTAATTTGACGATGTGAATATCGTATATCTTCATGGCTTCTCGATATTGATGTAACTAAACTGTTCCATTTTCTGTATAATTATAAACAGGCAATAGGAGCTAGGGGTTGGAAATTTGATAGAGATTATAGCATAAGATATTGTAATTGTATTTTTCTAATAAAAGGAGCAACAATTCTCAATAATGTTTTGTTGTATATTTTGTTAATCCTTCCACAACATTTCTGTTCAAAGGTCAGGGCCCGCCTTCTTATAGAGTTGTTGGTTGTAGTAGATGTTTTAGTTGATTTATTTCTGTTTAGCGTGGGATTTCAGTGTGATTCATAGAAAACTGCAACAACATTCATTAAACAATTGAATTTATATTTTCCTTTGGCTTTCTCTAATAGTGTAGTGTGACAGTCGATTGTGTAGGATAACCCTTTCCCTTATGCAAAGTGTGTTAATTAGTATTAGTTATTGCAGACATAATCAGCTCCTCTGTAATATTATCATTTGTCGTTCTTAGATTTTGTTGAATTAGATAGATCATTTCTTTTATGAATTGGTTGTTTTGATTGATGGTTTGTGATTTTTCTGATTTGGTATAAAATAGGATTTAACTTTTCGAAAAAGTAATTCTAGGTTGATTCATTCTTAGATTATAAACCGTAGGATTGATATTGTAGGAATTAGAAGTCCTTTAGAGTTCCTAGATTAATTATTTAATTTGGTTTTCTACAGAACGCTAAGTTGACTGAGCAGTAATTAGGATTGAATGATTTGTTTTTTATTCATTAACTACTGAAATATTTATGCATATATTTTGCGAGTTACCTTTGAAATAAAGAGACTTCCCTGGGTTGAAAATTTATATTGAGCACTTTGCTTGTTACAAAAATTAATGAGTATATAGAGTGACCGACAATGATTTATGATGGTTGTATATGATCCTTAGACATATCAGGCAGCTTCACTTGACCCAATATGGAAAAAAAACCATGCAAGAAGAGTTCAAATGTCTGCGAGAGAATGAAACTTGGGAGTTGGTTCCTCTACCTTCCAAAAGGAAACTAGTGCAATGTAAGTGGGTCTATAGGACCAAAGTGGCTGCATATGGTTCAGATATGAATAAAAAGGACATGTTGGTTTCCAAAGGATTATATAAATTTCAAGGAGTGGATTATATAGAGACATTCACACCAGTTGCAAAGATGGACTCAAACAGGCTAGTTTTGGCCATTGTTGCATCTAAGTGATGGGATGTTCGCCACATGGATGTGAAGAGTGCATTTAATCATGGTGAAATTCATGAGGAGATATAAATGAAACATATTTAAGGTGTCATTCATGATCTTTCACTTTTTTTCATGTTGATAAGTTACTCTATGGCCTCAAGCAAGCCCCCAAGGCTCGGTATGCCAAGATGTATAGTTTCCTTCTCTCACTAGCCTTTGAGGGATGAAAATATGATACTAATGTATATTTGCAGCATATTAGTGATTTATTTTAGGTAATAGTAATTTATTTTGATGAAATTTTGATTACATGAAGTTGAATTGATGATATAGGATCAATAAAGTCATCTTTGCATAGTGAGTTTTCTATGACTGA
Source organism: Pseudotsuga menziesii (assembly GCA_001517045.1). Classification (NCBI taxonomy): domain Eukaryota; kingdom Viridiplantae; phylum Streptophyta; class Pinopsida; order Pinales; family Pinaceae; genus Pseudotsuga; species Pseudotsuga menziesii. Next base: position 418,751 of record LPNX010196311.1, read on the forward strand.
CCTTGGATTGTTGAAACAATTTATTGGCTTGGAGAATGAGAAATTTGATGCAGGGATCAAGGTCAGCCAATAAAATTATACTACATACCTGTTATTCAAGTTCAATATGGATGAATATAAGGCATCCAAGTTCCCATTCTTTTCAGGAATAAGACTGGGTGATTTTGGTTCATCTCCATTGGTGGACAACTCATTGTACAATAAACTAATTGGGAGCTTGTTGTATCTCACAAACTCTCGACCTGATTTGGATTATGAATTAGGTGTTGTTTCAATATACATGAAGGAGCCTAATTATATCCATTGGAAGGACCCAAAAAGGATATTTCATTATGTGCAAGGAACCAAACACTTCGAAGTGCACTATGCTTGCTAGTTCTCCACTAGAACTAGTTGGATTTACTGATTCTGAGTGGAATGGAGATTCCATTGATAGAAATTCCACTTCAGGTTATTTATTAATGATTGAACATGGAACCATATGTTTTTTAATAAATAAACAACACACTATATCCCTTTCATCAGCTGAGGCTGAGTATAGACGAGCAGTGAACACAGCTACACTATTTGTGTGGTTGCAAGGAATTCTTGGGGAACTTGGATTCACATTTGACTCACCCATAGTCATTTGGTGTGATAATAAAAGTGAAATAAGGATTTACACTGATCTAATGAAGAGATATAGGACCAAGAAAATATATATACACATGCACTACATTAGGAGCTTGGTGCATGAGCAGGTGATATCGTTGCAGTATTGCCCATCTACAGAGAAAACTGTTGACATCTTCACAAAGAGATTCACAAAGAATAAATTCACCTATATTAGATAAATTATTGTAGTGGGTGACACATGATGATTGCTGATATTCAAATATATTATCTCCATGTCCATTTTTGAGGGGAGGTTTTGTTTCGATGAGGTTTTCCTCCTTACCTTGCTTATATGGACAAATAAACTTTGTAAGAGGTGTCTTGAGCCTTAGTTTCTAAGGACTCAATAATTTTGTGATGTATTTAAAATAATTCAAGCTTAATGGGGGATTCTATAGCATTATACCACCTTATTACCATGGTCATGCACCTAGGATACATTTTCATTTGTCTCATACTTATGTTACATGGTCCAAAACTAGGTTATGTTGGTCGAGCAAGGTCCTTTTGGTGTTTTGGACTCATTATTGCGCTTAGGAACCCACATTTGATCATCCTAGTTAGAAATATGCCCTCAATTATGATATTTTAGTCCTTTGTGTGCTCCCACTCCATAAAAAATGGAAATTGGTTGACCAGAGGCACCCATGCATAGTATTTGGGTGTTTTTGGCTCTTTTGGACCATTTATTGCTACGTAGAGCCACTCCCACTCACCCATGCAGTACACCATTCCTAACATACCTTGATATATGTCCTATTATGCTCCATCCACATTCGTACAATCATTCATGACCGTTTGAGGTGGTTTGGGAGCTCATTGGTCCACCTAGGGGAATTTTGAAGTCCAATCTAAGCTTGCCACATGTATACATCCAAATTGCCTCTGAAGGATAAAAAATTTCTCCTATTGTAATATAAACATGTTCCAGGAATATTTACCTACTGGACAGTGATAGTAAAATCAGTTATTGGCACCATTCTTATGTGTTAATTTTAATCTTTTCACTATTTTTCTGCATAATTTGTGAAAATATTGAGTTGTGAGGATTCCTTTAGCTCGTAGATTTTGTTGTGAATAATATTTTCACAATGAAAAAATTTAATGGTATTCCAATATATTGGGAATCCTTTATTCAAGGAATCTGTTCAATAAGAAGATTGACCAAGTTCTGACAGTTACGGGAAGAATGTGTTCAAGAAGAAGAAAGAGTATCATCCAAAGAAAAGAAGCTAAATGAAAATGAGGATCAATATTTGGAATTCCACACCAAAGGAAAAAACAAGAGAAAGAGTTATGACCATACTCCTATAAAATATAAAGGGTTTAAGAATTCTAAGAAATACCTCTCAAATTATGAATGCTTCATTTGTTATAAGATGGGACACATTGCTATAAATTGTCCCATGAAGGAAAAATGAGTCAAGAAGAAGAAAAAAATATTCCAAGATTATGCTATTGAAGACAATGATTAAGAAGATGAATAATTATATAATGAAAATGAATATTCCTATGAAGAATATGTCATGATATTTGCACTCACAGGTTCAGTGTCAGTAGGGAATGACACCTGGCTAGTAGATAGTGGTGCCTCCAAGCACATGAACAGTTACAAGGACTCACTCTCATGTCTTGTACAAAAGGATTCCCCACACAAAGTAATGTTTGGAGATGATTACCAATACACCATCAAAGTAATGGGAGAATCCTCCTATAAGTTGGACTCTGCAAAGTCCATGAAGATGAAGGGTGTCATGTATGTCCTAGGATTAAAGAAGAACCTTCTTTCTATCTCAGCCTTAGATAAGAAAAGGTTCAAAGTTTATTTTGTGGATGGAGAAGTCCTCATGTGCACAAAAGGAAAAACTATAGATGATGCAGTAGTGATTGGAGTTGAAGAAGGAGGACTCTACAGATTAAAGGGACATGTGTATTCAACATTGATTACTAGTACCATAATCCTATGTGAGCGATGGAACATAATACTTGATCATATACATTACAAAGCATTGCCAATTGTGAGAAATGTTGTGAAAAGGTTACCATATATTCATTTAAATCATGAAGGAGTGTGTAAAAGATGTAAACAATGAAAAAATACTAATAACCCTTATCCAAATAGTGACAACAAAAAAAAGGGACCTTAGACATTATTCATTCAGATATATGCGGGTCAATGAAAACTAATTCATTAAGTGGGCTTGCATACTATGCTTCCTCTATTGATGACTACTCCCGCAAAACTTGGATCTATTTCTTAAAGAATAAGGATGAAGTGTTTGAAAGGTTCAAAGTGTTTAAGGTTCTTGTACAACACTTCTCTAAAAAGAGGATCAAGATCTTAATATTAGATAATGGAGGATAATTCACATCAAGTGAATTCAATGAGTACTACAAAGAAGCTGTGATTAAGAGGTATCTCACCATTCCCTATAATCCACAAAAAAATGGTGTGGAGAAAAGAAAGAATAGATCTATCATGGAATATGTAAAAGTTATTATTCATGATCAAGATCTACCTATGTGCTTATGGGTAGAAGCAATCAGAACATCAGTATATGTACATAATAGAATCTCCCACAATACCATAGGGAATACGACTCCAGAAGAGATGTTTAGCAGAGAAAAGACTGAATTCAGTCACCTAAAGATATATGTTTTTCTGATATACATACACATTCCCAAGGAGAAAAGATCAAAGCTATACCCTTCAGGAAATAAGGATTGTTTGTAGGATATTGTGAGAAGTCAAAATCTTATCGAATCTATATCCTAGGATATCGTCAAATTGAACTAAGCAGAGATGTTAAATTTGACGAATATACAACTTTCAGAAAATCAAGGAAAGACAAGGAAGACGAAGAGGATCATGAAAATCCCAGAACTGCAGAAGGTCCTAAACCAGTCAGAAATGAAGAGGAAGAATAGATTCCTAAGGACCATGACATAAAAAAACCTCATAGACCTGAAGAATTTCCTAGTGAAATAAACTCATGCAAAATAAGGTATTCCAGGGCTCGTAAAGTAGTCATAAGAAGCAAAAAGACATGGTGTCCCAGAAGGAACCATTAGAGAAAGAAAGAATCCAAATCCATGCCCTAGTAATGTGGCTTTGATGTGTGATCTCGTTGATAAAGAACCAACATGTTTTGAAGAAGAAACAAAACAAAAGGAATGGGTCGATGCCATGGTAGAGAAATACCAATCCATTATAAACAATGGTGTATGGGAAAAAGTACCAATACAAAAGGACAATTCAATGGTATCCTTGAAATGGATCTCCAAGAAAAAGAACACAACATAACATATACAAGATTAAAGTACCAAATTCAATCTATGATCCTATGTTGATGACTACGTAGTTCAACAATGAAAGAAGTGATTCATACACAATATCATTCATGGGAAAGGAAATTTTATTGCATAAATGAAAAAGAGAGAGAAATTACAACCAAATCCTTAGTGTTGAGAATTCTCTTCTCAAGAAAATCTTGCCTCCAAAGATTCAAAATTGTCTACCAAATGATCACTCTCCTTGGCTAAATTTGGCCATAGTTTTGATGTTGTAGCATAATATTCCTCCCTTTTACCCATGGGGGGTGAGACAATACTTATAGCCATGGGAGAATAGGGTAGGTTGAGGGTCTCATGGGTGAGGTGGAGGGAATATCCTATAAGGATGGATCTCAAAACCATGTGGTCCATAATTCTAGGGATGAGGTTTCCATGAAGCCAAGCTTCGAGAAGCATCTCAAAGCTTTTTTTAACTTTAAAACTTGAGCACCTCTCTTTGTCAACTGATACATAGAATTACCCAAATTGTAGCGCTCATTATATGAAGGCTAGTGGTGGTAACACCATCGGTTGTTCAAGGAAAAAACACATTACACATAGGGGTAACGTAGATTGAGCACAAGGAAAGTGAGGTGGTGGTCAAAGGCATGAAATCATTGATCCTGGTCCACTTTGAACTTCACAACTTGGGGATTTGAAGAAAATACTGATGTTTGATTCTCATTATATGATGATGATGATAAATGTGTGTAACAGAATCCCCCCAAAAGCATGAGGCTAGAGGGATATGATAGGTGAAGGATTTTTAAGAACAAGTTTTCGCTTTGAAGCAAGGGTTCACTTATTGGAGATCTTCAACAACCTAGCTTATTCTACAGTTCATAAAAACTTTGATTCATGTACTTATGACTCTCATCATGGCTGCTGACCAATACAATGCAGATACATCATAGATCCATGTGAAGAATACTCAAACTTGGACATAGCTACCAGACATACAATGTATATCTATGTCATACAGACACAAATTTGAGCACAACCATGACTATACATATGTGGATCTATGCTAGGATTCATACCAATACTCCATCACAACTTGGGGAAATCAATGAGCACTTAACAAATACCTAGGGTCTTCATCTTGTTTTCAACAAAGTACGATTCTATCCATCAGATTCAAATGTTTTGATGTCGAACATGGTAGAAACCACTTGAGTATCGGCCAATGATGAAAAATGTTAACAAGTGCGAGGAAGATCACCATTGATGTCGATGATTCCCAAGGTACTCTAGTACAATCCCCCAAATGTGAATAGATGATTTGATTTCAAATACTCAGTTGAATCTTTTGATCAAAGGTCAATGATGTAAACCTATTGTCAAAAGTGAGAGAATATGTCATTGATGCATACATATATTAAGGTACTACTTTGTTTCTAAAACTAATTACTGGATGATGAGTTGTAGTCGACAGGAATAGTCTCGTCGAAGGAGGACCATGATGAATCCCACATTAAAGACACGAAAATTAGAACAAAGTTCTTGAATTTGAGTATGACGTAACCATAGAACTGACTCAAAGGTAACTGACACAAAGGTATTTTTTTCAACTATAGATGCAAATTCTCAATACAATTTCCCTTTGAACATAGGGTGCCATGACCCAAGACTTGGAAGCATTTACTTGATGAGGAAAATACCAAGACACAATGCAACGATTTACGATGGATTCTTTGAAAGACTCAAATGAGTGACATAACTCATGAAAGTGGATCAACTTGAAAACAATCTAAATACCCAGTTGACTGATGGAATGCAGAAAAGTGCCATGTTTAAAGGTGACTACAAAATACCATTACTACAAATGAAATATGGTTCCCTTCCCTTAATTTCCCCATCATGATTGATGAGTGCCTCTTTTTTGTTTTCACAAGTTCAAAGAGGGTAACAAACAATCGTTGTATCTTATCATGTGATAATTCCATTCTCACTTGTTTTACAAAATCGAGAAAGGAGGGTTTTGTTCCCAAAAGAGGGTCTCTCTATGTTAGTTTAACGAGTCCATTGAAAGAAAACTCAGTATCATTCACGTTTAGAGAGTGAATGAAATCGAAGAAGACTCTAGAGTGTCCTTTTACATATGATTTAGTCTCTGAGACCTGAAAAAGTATAAAATAATGCCTTACAGAACTCTTCTAGTCAGTAACTAGAGTATTTATTTTTCATAATTTAGTCGATCCAAACTGAAAAAGGGGTAAACTACCATCGAAAAGATGAATCTTCGGGTCCTTTTATGAGCATGAAGAAGACAAGTTCGTTGGGCAATATTTTCAATTTTTAAGAGTCCAAAAAGAGCTTAAAGAAGAATCCATTGGGGTTTTTTTTCAAGAAAGAGAGTTTAACGAGTGTGAAAAAATAAGTAAAATTTGACTCGAAAATTCAGTATTAGGCTTTTAGAGCATGACCAAAGTTTCAAAACTAGTGCTCAGAATCTTTTTCCTTTTTGTGCAAGGACAAAAAATTTAAAAAATAAAATCACTCATATCCAAAAAATTTGATTCTCCATATTGTTTGTAGGAATTCTTCAACCAATGCGAACACTGCTTGTCCCTATAGCCTGTATGGTAAAAGTCTAGAACAAAAAACAACAACAGTATATCCTTTCCCTAGGTGATTAATCTACTTGAATAAAAAAATCTTTTACCTCAGATTTGAATGCCATGATATTGTTTTCACTATTCTTCATGAGATCTATAGTATCTGCAAAGAAGTATCCAAAACAAGACAACAAGATAAGAGTAACAAGATATATAAACAATTGATATCAGTGATCAAGGAATCTAATAATAAATGATTGATATTCACACAAATCAAATATGGGAAAGGGAAACAATTTTGTATTAATAAAATGGAAAGAGAAATATACAATCAAAGCCTTGATGTCAATATCTTTGTCTCCACAAGGTATTTGATACACTTGCAACACTCTTCACTCACAAAAATATTTTCTCACCACACTCAGTCAACTTTTCCTCAATACCAGACTTCAATTCAACAACATAAGGATGATATTTTTGGTCTCCCCTCACATGTTCCATTAAGCCTTTTTTTATAGGTCAAGGGAATATCATATGAGATGAGATATCTTAGGAAGAGGATAGGGGATGACCCCTATAGGCTAAGAGGTCGAGTTCTAGCTCACCCTAATAGATATGAACATCCTCCATGAGATATTTCTCCTAAAATCTTCTCGAAACTTCCTTCTTTTCCCTTTTAATCCTGCTGGCATTTCTTGCAGTGAGGGTGTATGAGCCAACGCTCTTTGTAAATAGTGTAAAGGCGTCGATGGTGCCTAATGTCTATGGACAATTTGTGCCATCCCTCTCTGGTGCTCTGTCATAAGAGGGAAAATTCTTTAGCCTATTTAAGAGTGGTAAAAATTGTCCAAAAGAATCTCGATCCAAGTATTTTGAAGGGTGTTCAAGAATCAGTGTATATTCCAGGTGCAACAAAATGGCCCCTAAAGTATGAAGTTATAAGGATGTGATAGGTAAAATAATTTTCTATACATCGATCGGGTATTAGAGGCAAAGAGAGATGAGATCACAATTGATATAATACCAGTAACTAACTGATCTGACTCAATCATGGCTACAAACCAATACACTATAGATCCATGATCAATAATGTCAAAAATAGAACATGGCTACAGAAAATACAAAGTAGATCCATGTTACCTGAACTTAATACTCAACAAAACCACAAAACGTATAATGTGGATGGTATGTCATGAATTCAAATAATCCCCTGTCACAACCTGAGGATAGGAAGTTATCCAGATGAATGCCTAACCACTCAGGTTCTTCATTACAATCCCCAAACAATATGATTCTATCCATGTGAATAGATGTCTTGATGTCGAACATGGTAGAAACCACTTGATTACCAGTAATTGATGTATACTATTAACACGTGCAAGGGAAATCAGCATTGGTGTAAATGATCATCAAGGTATCTCACTACATTCTATCAAGGGTAAATAAAGGTTTTTAAGTCAAACACTTGATAGAATATTTGAATAAGAGGTCATTGATAAAAACCTACTATTGAAAGAAAGGAAACCTACCATTGAGGCATGCAGGCTTTGAGGTAATTCACTTGTTTTATAATTCTAATTCCTAGGTGATGTGCTGAGGTCGATGGGAATAGACTCATCGAAGGAGGGCCATGATGTTTCCCCCATCATCAACATGAAAAATGGAACAGAAGTTGATTTTTAAGTGATGGAACGAACATGAAACTAACTCATACATGGCCGAATTTAAAGGAAGGTAAAGTTACTAACGAGGTGGATTGTAGAGGAGACATCCTTTGAACAAATATTGGAATGAAAAATGACTTGGAAACATTGACTCAACGAGATGGAAACCAATTGTAATGCAAGGATATGGCGATGCATTATTTTAATTGAATCAAAGTAGTTAGGTGACTCACGAAACTGGATCGACTCACTGACAAGATGAATACCCAACTATTTGAAAATGAAAATGCTGACATGTGCCATGTTCAAAGGTGGACTATGAGCTTCCATTGATACACATGAAAAGATATTTCTCATTCCCTTAATTTATCCACCATGAAGGATGAGTGCCTCTTTTCGTTTTTACGAGTCCAAAGAGGGTACAAACACTCGTTATAGCTCATCGGATGATGAGTCCATTCTCATACATTTTACGAACATGAGAAATGAGAGGTTCATTCCCAAAATAGGGTCTTTCAGTGTTTAATTTAATGATTCCATTGAAAGTTAGCTCGATATCGTTCATGTTTAGAGATTCTGAATGAAGACAGAAGGAGACTCCAAAAGGTCCTTTTTTGTATGATTTGGTCCATAGGGCCCGAAAAAGTATAAAATAATTCCCAAGAGAACTCTTCTAGCTAAGATCAACTAGAGCGTTCCTTTTTCTGTATATAGATCTAATCAGTCCAAAAAAGAGATAACCTACCACCGACTAGGCGATCATTCAAATACTTTTACAAGCATGAACGCATCAAGTTTGATTGGCGATCCTTTTGTGTTTTAAGGAGAATGAAAAGAGCTTAAATAATACTCCATAGGGGGTCCTCGTTTTTCATAAACCAATTTTAATGAGTTTGAAAAAGAAGAAAAAGTATACTCGATACCCTTTTACTAGATTTTAACGAGCATGTCAAAGGTATGAATGACGCTCGAAACTTTTTCATCTTAGCCCAAAGTGTGAAAAAGACAAAATAAAATCACAAGATTGTCATAAAGGCATCATAAATGTGACCCAGAATCTTCAAAAATCGAGTTAGGATCAATTGACTATTAAAACTATAGAAAATGAATGGTAAAAACCCTAAAAAATAAAATATTTTGATTTATTATTTAAAATAAAAACCAAAAATTGCTATTGCTATAACTATATCTTGTTCTTAGTTTATCTATTCTTTTTGTCCTAATTTTCAACCATTGGTTTAAAATGATTTTACATTTTATGTTGATTTTAAGAATTGTTGAAAATCAATAATTTTTGTTGGATTCAATGATTTTAATTGTTGAATTATTTCATTAATTTAGTTTTAAAGTTTGTCTTTTGTGCTTATTAGTTAATATGTATATCTTTAAGATTTCAAAAAAATATAATAAAAGTTTATTCCAAGTTTGATTTATAATCTATGTCATATTTTATCATTCAAGCTAGCATTATGATCTTAGGATCTTATTTGAGAGAATAACATGCACAGCAATAAAACACAAGAGACAAGAGACAAAAATATTTTCCTTGGGGAAACCATAAAGGATAAAACGCTGCAAATTCCTTAGAGATAGAATCAACACCAAAAGTAAAACCCAAAAACATAAAGATGATCTCCCGATAGCAGTAGTCTCTCTCTCTGATCCCATCAACTTCTCTCTTACTCATGTGTCCCAATGAGTGAGTGTGTGAGTGTTATAAATATAGAGGCTCACTCTCTATTTATATTCTTTCATTCACTTAATTTCCACTCCAACATGTCGGCCTCACTTAACATTTACTTACTAGAGCCGACATCTATAGGAGAGACTAATAACCCTAGTGCCCCACAACTTGTGGGGAATTTTCCCCTTCAACCAACAAGGAGGGTTATCCTTAACACAATGGTGGGGAATATTGCCCCAAATTACAATAACTCACCTAAGGTTGACTTCTCTAGGATAGTCTAATAACCCTAGGGCCCCACAACTACGAGGACATTAACCCTTCATCAATAGGAGGGTTACCCACAATGAATTGACATGATTTGTTTACATTATTGAAACTCCTGATAGGCACATCGGGGCATGACATGACTCCAATACATTATAGAATCTTCCCGGAATAAACATCGGGGTACAATACATAAAATATACAGATGAATACATTTTGAAGTTAAAAATACATCAACACTCCCTCTTAACTAGGAAGGTATTCTCTTGACACAATTTATTAGCACAATTCTTCTTCTCTGTATCATTTGGATCATCATTGATTTCTCATCATCTTCAATTCATCTTCATATTCAGGTCATATTTCATATTCAATTCATCTTTATGTAGATCTGGATCATCATCACTGGATATGGATCATCACTAGATCTGGATCATCTTTGTTGGATCAACATCACTGGATCTGGATCATCACTGGATCTGGATCATCATCACTGGATCTGGATCATCACTCAATTTGGATCATCACTGCTGGATCATCATCACTAGATCTAGATCATCACTCAATCTGGATCATCACTCAATCTGGATCATCACTACTAGATCATCATCCCTGGATCTGGATCATCACTCAATCTGGATAATCACTGGGTCAACATCACTGGTTCTATCTCATGATTCTTCTCGTCATAGAAAGTTCTACAAATCCATCCCTTTTTCATGTTGGTTATAGGCCTATCCCCCATGTAGGTCTTCTTCAACACTTATATGTGACCTTAATTCTGAACAACCCACCCAGTACTTACATCTGACCTTGACTCGTCAGAAAGGAATGCCCAGCACTCACATCTGACCATGAGAGGAACACATCCACCATCATGTCAGAATTGGCTAGCCCTCACATCTGACCATGGAAGGAAATTAATACTCTCACCATGTCAAAATGGCCTTGCCCTTACATCTGACTATTGAAGGAACTTATTCCTCTCACCATGTCAGAATGGCACAACCCTTACATCTGACCTTGACTCGTCAGAACGACTCAGCCCTTACATCTGACCTTGACTCGTCAGAAAGGCTCTCTTGATGTATTTGTAGCTTCAGAATGTATTCATCTATGTATCTTATGTATTTTAACCAAATGTTTATTCTAGGATGTATCTATTATGTAATTGAGTCATGTTGTCATGCCCCAATGTTCCGATTGGGAGAATCAATAATGTAAACAAGTCATGTCAAGTCATATTGGGTAACCCTCCGATTGTCTAAGAGTTAAATTCCCTGTAGTTCTGAGGCACTAGGGTTATTATACTCTCCAAGTAGAGGTCGGCCCTAGTAGGGTTTTAGTCATGATGGGATTAGTATAAATAGAGAGCTGGAGTCTCTATTTAGTACACATCACTCACACACTCAAGTGTAGCACATAGTTGAGGAAGGAGAAGACACTGGGGCTAGACAAGAAGAAGATTACTGCTTTTGGGAGTGCATCTTATTGTTTTGGGGTTTTACATCTTGTACTGATTCTATCTCTGAAGAATTTGCATGGTTTTCTCCATTTATGGTTTCCCCAATGAAAAAAACTGTGTTCATTGTCTCTTGTGTTTGATTGTTGTACTTGTTGTTCTCTCAATAAAGATCCTAACATAATGGTAGCTTAAATGTTGAAAAACTAACATGGTATCAGAGCTAACCTGAGAACAAGACATTGTGCAGCTGTGGGAACTAGGGATTCCTAGTTTGTGGATCTTCCTCTGTATATTTTCATCAAAAGTAAGGTGGAATAACTCTCCTCCTTAGGGCGCATCTTTCTATTGAAGCAGAATCCAATTCTGAGGTTTTTTGGTTTTGGACCTGTCACTGTTGTCAGAAATTAGGGATTTTCATAGAAGAGGAAATTTTTAGTGAGCCTAGGTTTGGATTGATCTCCTCCCCAAAATAAAATTTAGGGACAAATTTCAAGACATTTGGGTGGACAGAACTCCAAAAAATAAAAACCCTAATTTGCTCTTGAACCAACTCTACAGGATTTCAACTCAAGTTTTAGATCCGACATATTGACTCTGGTAATATCTAAAATATTTTGTATTTCCATTTGAGGTTCTCTGTTAAGATGTCTCATCATACCAAGCTTGATGAAAAGCTTGAGGGAGCTGATAACTTCTGAGCTTGGAAGTATAGGATCTCCCTGGTCCTAGAAGAAAATGAGTTAGACTCCTACATCCATGAGGAGGTTCTAGTTCCAAAGGGAGATGAGGTAAAGGCCTTACATAAGAAGAATATGGTTATGGAAAAGAGGATCATTGCTGATTCTATCAAGGATCACCTCATCCCACATGTGTCCTCTCTCAAGACACCTAAAGCTATGTTTGATGCCCTAACCAAATTGTTTGAAGGGAAGAACATAAACCAGAAGATGAATCTGAGAAACCAACTGAAGAATGTGAAGATTCAGAATGCAGAAACAATCCAGTATTACTTCACAAGAGTTTCTCAAATCAAAGAGAAACTAGAAGTAGTTGATAAAGAAGTGGAAAATTCAGAGATTGTGATGACTACCTTGAATGGCCTTCCTAGGTCATGGGATTCTTTCATCCAAGGAATCTGTGCTAGAAAGAAGTTAGTCAAGTTCAACAGACTATGGGAAGAGTGCTCTCAAGAAGAAGCTCAGATAGCAGCTCAAGAAGAGAAGAATGGAAGTGAAGATCAAGCTCTCACGGTACACTCCAAGTCTCACTCCAAGTCAACCAAAAGAAGATCTCATAGCTCCAGAGGTAAGCACTCTCACAAAGATAACACTAGAAAATATTTATCTAGGATCATATGTTATACATGTGATGAAGTAGGACACTATGCAAGGAATTGTCCTAAGAAACATAAACTAATGAAGAGGAGAAACAAAAGAAGACATCATGCTCATGCTGCAGAGGATGATGAACCATCCAGGAAGAGATCTAGATATGAAAGTGAAGATTCTTCAAGAAAGGATGAATATGTTCTGATCTCCACTCTCACAGGTAACATTACTCATTGAAGTGATGATTGGCTTATAGACTGTGGGGCTTCCAAACATATGACTGGATTCAAGGAATCCTTTGTGAGACTGTCAGAACATGAATCACCTCACAAGGTAAAGCTAGGAGATGACTACCAATATACAATAAAAGGTAGTGGGGAATCTTCTTATAAACTAGACTCTGGAAAGTCTCTAATAATGAAAGAAGTATTGTTTGTTCCAGGACTCAAGAAGAATCTTCTCTCCATATCAACATTAGATGCAAAAGGAATGTGGGTTGCATTCATAGATGGTCAAGTCATCATGTGGCCAAAAGGAAAGACTATCGATGATGCGGTAGTGATTAGAGAATAAGAAGGAGGATTGTACAAATTGAAGGGTCATCCAAAACAAGCCTTGGTCCATGACACAGTAGAGCCAAGGGAACTTTGGCATAGAAGGCTTGCACATGTGCATTACAGAGCACTACCTATTGTAAGCAAAGCTGTTGAAGGTCTTCCAGAAATCCAAGCAAAAAATGATGGGGTCTGCAAAGGATGTGCGAAAGGAAAGAATACAAAGAAGACATTTCCAAGTAGTGAAAGAAAAGCAAAAGGAATCTTGGAAATCTTCTACTCCGATGTATGCGGTCCTATGTCATCAAACTCACTAAGCGGGTATGCATACTATGTTTCTTTTATTGATGATTTTTCTTGGAAGACATCAGTTTACTTCATGAATAACAAAGACGAAGTATTCAGTAAGTTCAAGGAATTCAAATCCTTGATCGAGAACCATACTAAAAAGAAGATCAAGACTATTCGATCAGATAATGATGGAGAATTCACTTCAAATGAATTCAAAGAGCTATGCAAAGAATCAAGGATTAAGAGGGAGTTGTCCACTCCTTATAATCCACAATAGAATGGGATTGCAGAACGAAAGAACATAATTATCATGGAAGCTGCAAAATCAATGCTTCATGATCAAGACCTTCCTATGCATCTTTGGGCGGAAGCTGCTAGACTAGCGGTGTATGTACAGAACCGTACTCCGCATAGAGTTCTTGAGAACAAGACTCCTGAAGAAGTCTTCTCTGGAAAGAAACTAGAATTGAGCCATCTTAGAATATTCGGTTGTCCTATGTACATCCACATTACAAAAGAGAATAGGACTAAATTAGATCCTTCAGGAAATAAGGGTATATTTGTTGGATACTCTGAAAGCTCAAAGGCTTACAGAATATATTTCCCAGGATACAAGAATATTGACATCAGCAGGGATGTGACATTCGATGAAGACACAGCTTACAACAAATCTAGAAAGAGATTTGATGAAGAACCTGAAGAAGCAGAAGCACCTAGAATTCATGATACAACCATGAATGAAGAAACTCAAGCAGAAGATTGAGAATTTGAAGAACCACAAAGACCTGTAGATCCACCTCTCGAGAAGAATCCTCATAAGAGGAAAATTTCTTGGGTATGAGAACTTATCCAAGGTGCATAAAGATATAAGGCTCCAAAAGAGAATCATAGAGAAAGAAAGAGGACCAGATATTGCTCTGGGTATGTAGCTTTACTATGTGATTTCATTGATAAAGAACCTTCTAGTTATGAAGAAGTGGCATAACAGAAAGAATGGAAGGATGCTATGATTGAAGAATACCAATCGATCATGAAGAATGATGTTTGGGATGTTGTCCCAAGACCAGATGGGAAGTCAGTTGTAACTTCCAAATGGATCTACAAGATCAAACATGCTACAGATGGTAGCATTGAAAAAATACAAGCCAAGATTTGTGGCTCGGGGTTTCTCTCAAAAGGAAGGACTAGACTATGAAGAAACCTTTGCACCTGTAGCCAGATACACTTCCATCAGACCAGCACTTGATCTGGCTACAGTGATGAAATGGAAGATACACCAGATGGATGTCAAGACTACTTTCTTGAATGGTGTAGTAGAAGAGGAAGTGTATGTAGAACAACCACTCGATTTTGAGACACATGATAGGGAGTCTCATGTATGCATATTGAAGAAATACCTGTACGGTTTGAAATAGGCACCCAGGACCTAGTACGGTAGAATTAACAGCTTTCTATCTAGTTTGGGCTTTACCAAGAGTAAAGCAGATTCCAACCTTTACTACAAGGTTGAAGATGGAAACCCAGTGATGCTTCTACTATATGTAAATGATCTATTTGTGACAGGTATGGATGGGTTTATTACTCATACAAAGAGAAATCTTGCTGGGGAGTTTGAGATGAAGGACTTGGGTACGACGCATTATTTTCTAGGTATGGAGGTGTGGCAGAGTGCGGATGAAATATTCCTTGGACAAGGGAAGTACGCAATAGAGATCCTCAAGAGGTTTGGGATGATGGACTGCAAGACTATGGCCACACCTATGGCATCAAATCTGAAGCTATTGAGCGATGCTTCATTGGAGTCGGTTGATGCTACGATGTATCATCAGATGATTGGGTCATTGATGTACCTGACAAACACAAGACTAGACATTTTCTTTGCTGTGAACAACTTGATCCAGTTCTTGACAGATCCAAGAAATGTTCACTTGATTGCTGCAAAGCATATTCTGAGGTACCTGAGGGGTACAGTTGACTATGGGCTCAAGTACGATGCAAATCAGAAGATTAACCTGGAGGGTTATGTTGATTCAGATTGGGTAGGTAGTGCCATTGATAGGAAGAGCACTTCAGGTTGTTGCTTTAGTATGGGATCGGGTGTGATCTCTTGGTTTAGCAGGAAGCAATCCTATGTGGCATTGAGTACAGTTGAAGCAGAGTATGTTGCATCTTGTTTAGCTAGTTGTGAGGCAGTATGGCTGCGGAAGCTACTGTCTGATTTATTTGATCTCTAGATGGATGCTAATTGTATACATTGTGACAACCATAGTTTTGTGAAGTTCCCAGAGAATCCAGTGTTCCATGACAAGTCGAAGCACATTGTGATCAAGTATCACTATATCAGGGATATGGTGCAGAGAGGAGCAGTGAAGCTCCAGTATGTTGTGATGGAGGAATAGATAGATGATGTGTTGACAAAGCCATTGGCCAGAGTGAAGTTCGAGTACTTCAAGGAGAAACTTGGTGTTCTCTAGATCAAGGTTTCCTCCAAGGGAAAGTGATGAGTCCCAAAGCCATTCTGACGAGCAGGTCAGATATAAGGGCTGAGCCATTCTATCATGGTGAGAGGATTCAGTTCCTTCCATGTCAGATATGAGTGCTGAGATTCAAAGACATTCTGATGAGCAGGTCAAATATAAGGGCTGAGCCATTCTGTCATGGTGAGAGGATTCAATACCTTCCATGTCAGATATGAGTGTTGAGATTCATAGCCATTCTGACAAGCATGTCAGATATAAGGGCTGAGCCATTCTGTCATGGTGAGAGGATTCAGTTCCTTCCATGTCAGATATGAGTGCTAGCCATTTTGTTGAGTAGGACAAATGTAAGGGCAACTGCCACTTTCCAGGAGAGTGGAGGCACCTTGTCCATTACCAGGTAGCTCAGTCTAGGACTGGGGGCCTTTCTGATGAGGGTGGAGGATTTGGTTCCTTCCAGGTTAGATGTGAGTGCAGGCCACTCTGGTGAGGGTGTAGGACTTGTTTCATACCAGGTTAGATATAAGGGAAATTTCCATTCTCCAGGAGAATGGAGGCACCTAGTCCATTACTAGGTATCTTAGTCTAGGACTGGGGGCCTTTCTGGCAAGGGTGGAAGATTTAGTTCCTTCCAGGTCAGATGTGAGTGCAAGCATTTTTGGTGAGGGTGGAGGACTTGTTTCCTTCTAGGTCATATATAAGTGTTGAAGTCATTTCACAGATGATAGTGATGTCCTGTCATGCTGGTGAATGTGAGTGTTGGTCCTTTCTGATGTGATTGTAGGTTTCTACATGATCAGATGTGAGTGTTGGGCATGCCTTTCTGATGAGTAGGTCAGATGTAAGTGTTGGGCGAAGACCTACATGATTGCTAGGCCTACAACCAGCATGAAAGAAGGTTGGCTCTATAGAACATCCTATGATGAGATAGCACACATGATGATGACCAGATGAGATCCAGATCGAGCTATGATCTAGGTCCAGTTATGATGACTCCAAGGGATCCATATTGAGTGATGATCCAGATCCAGTAGTGATGATCCAGATTGAGAGATGATCTAGATCTAGTGATGATGATCCAGATCTATTCTAGTGATGAAGATCCAGATCAAGAGATGATCTAGATCCAATGATGATGATCTAGATCAAGAGATGATCCAGATCCAGTGATGATATCCCATGATGATCTAGATTGAGAGATGATCCATATACAGTGATGATGTCCCATGATGATCTAGATCGAAAGATGATCTAGATTCAAAGAATGAAGATGACTTGAAGACTCAGAAGACTCGAGATGTAGATGATGAGATGATCCAGTTGATACAGAGAAGAAGAATAGTGCTAAAAATTGTGTCGAAAGAATACCTTCCTAGTTAAGAGGGAGTGTTGATCTATTTGTAACTTCGGAATGTATTCATCTATGTATCTTATGTATTTTAACTTGATGTTTATTCCAGGATGTATCTATTATGTAATTGAGTCATGTTTTCATGCCTCGATGTTCCGATCAGGAGAATCAATAATGTAAACAAGTAATGTCAAGTCATAGTGGGTAACCCTCCAATTTTCTAAGGGTTAAAGTCCCCACAGTTCTGGGGCACTAGGGTTATTAGACTCTCCAAGTAGAGGTTGGCCCTAGTAGGGTTTTAGTCATATCGGGATTAGTATAAATAGAGAGCTAGAGTCTCTATTTAGTACACATCACTCACACACTCAAGTGTAGCGTATAGTTGAGGAAGGAGAAGACACTAGGGCTAGACAATAAGAATATTACTGCTGCTGGGAGTGCATCTTACTATTTAGGGGTTTTACATCTTGTACTGATTCTATTTCTAAGGAGCTTGCAGGGTTTTCTCCATTTATGGTTTCCCCAATGAAAAAAAATGTGTTCATTGTCTCTTGTGTTTTATTGCTGTACTTGTTGTTCTCTCACTAAAGATCCTAACATAATCCTAGCTTAAATGTTGAAAAACTAACAGGATCAGCCCTTACATCTAACCTTGACTCATCAGAAAGGATCTCAGTCCCAGACTGAGGGTCCCTGGTAACTAACCAGGTGCCTCCATTCAAAGAATGGCAACAACCCTTATATCTGATCAAGTGGGAGCATATCCCTCAATCACATCAGACTGGCCCTACACTTATATCTGATCATGTGAGACTACATCCCCCAATCATATCAGAATGGCCCTTAGTCCTAGACTGAGTATTCCTTATAATTGAATAGGTACCTTCATTTAGAGAATGTCAATAGCCCTTATATGTGAACATGTAGGAACCAATCCTACATTCATATAAGAATGGATCAGCACTCATATCTGACATGGAAGGAACCAATCCTCTCACTATGATAGAATGGCTCAGCCCTTATATCTGACCATGGAAGGAACCTAATCCTCTCACCATGTTAGAATGTCTCATGGTCTCATCATTTCACCTTGGAGGGAACCTCAATCTGGAGAACACCAAGCTTCTCCCTAAAGTATTCAAACTTCACTTTGGCCATTTCTAGCATAGAATCATGTCAGGGCTGATTACATTCAAGGATAACCTACGAGCTTCGCTAGGACAGATTACATCTGAGGAAAACCTATAGGTCTATTTAAATTTGACATTAGAGGAAATTTGAAGTCTAAAATGGGCCTCCTAAGGAAAATAATAAAATAATAGTTATTAATTTTGGAGGAAGAATGAAAAAAACTACTTTTTTGTTCGCATTTTTGACATATCTCCCTATGGTTTCAAATTTTGAGTGGGAGAGCTTGTTGGATGTAGAATTTAATTCCGCATCCAATGAGTACCCACATTGCATACTTTTGACATACCCTCATGCCCCAAAAATAAGAAATACCTAAAAAATGTGATGATGACATCATCATCACGTTTTTTCAGGTAGTTCTTGTTTTTGGGGTAGTGGGGTCTATCAAAAGTATACAATGTGGGTACTTGTTGGACGCGGAATTAAATTCCACATCCAACAAGCTATCTTGCTCAAAATTTGAGTAAAAAGACAAGGAGACATCTCAAAAATACGAACAAGAAAAGTAGTTTTCTTTTATGACAAATATGTCAATTCAACCATTATGGTTGACTCATTTTATTGAAATTCTATTGGTTCTTGAATTCCAACTCGCAAAATTTATTGTTGGCACATTTTCTTATAAGGCCCATTTTAGACCCCAAATTTTCTCTAATGGAAACCTACGAGCTTCGCCAGGATTTATGCTTAGACAACCTGTCTCACCGACTATGCTAGAACTACATCTTTCGAGAGATCTCGATCTGGATCACATATTGGAGCTTCATTGCTCCTCTCTCCCAAATATAAAGTGGCAATATATTTTTCCATGGTTGTAATCAGCACCATGCAGGACTCCATCCTGCCAAACCAAGAGATCACACTTGATCCCATACTGAAGTAGCACCTCGAAGTGCTCTTCCTATCAATGGCACTACCTGCCCAATACGAATCCTCATAACCCTCTAGGTTAATCTTCTGATTCACCTCATACTTGAGCCCATAATAAACTGTACCCTTCAGGTACCTCACTGCATGCTTTGCAACCATCAGGTGAACATGTCTCAATGTGTTCACACCAAAGCAAATATTTGGTCTCGTATTCGTCAGGTACATCAAGGAATAAATCATCTGACTATACAGTGTGGCATCAACCACTTCTGATGAAGCATCACTCAATAGCTTCATGTTTGATGCCATAAGAGTGGTCATGGACTTGCAGTCCATCATCCTAAACCTCTTCAAGATCTCTTCTGCATACTTTCCTTGTCCAAGGAAGATGCCATCTGCATTCTGCCACACCTCCATGCTTAGAAAATAGTGCATCGACACATAACAGGAGCATCACTGGTCTTCTACCTTCAACCTTGAAGCAATGGTTGGAATCCACTTTAATCTTAGTAAAGCCCAGAGTCATTAGTAATCTATCCATCCTGTCATACCATGTTGAACCTTAGGATCTTCTGCAGTCACTCCCTCTGAAGCATCATACTCCCTCTGTCTTCCATACTCTATGCACTGAAACATTCTGTATTGGAGTGACAAGTAGCTTCCTCTTCTACTAATATTCTATGTATCCATCTAGGATTACTGGATACCAAGATCCTCTATCTTTGAAAGTGTTCTTGCACCCATTTGTGAGATTTTCATCCTCTATAGGATTTCATCTTCAACCTTGTAGCAAAGGTTAAGATGTTCATCAAGCTCCTCATGTATGTGTTATCCCATGGGTGTCTTCAGAGATCGTATAAGGCTTTCTTTAATTTGCACACATGATTCTTCCTGTCATGTGAGTTCACTTGTAGTGGCTGCAAATGTATCTTTGTAGTCTATGCCTTCTCTTTGTGAGAAGCCTTGTGCTACGAATCTTACCTTGTATCCGACGATGTTTCCATCTACTGCATGATGGAACTATGAACTTCCCTTCATGTATCGATACTAAATCCTAGACATCATTCTTCTTGAACTAGTCTTCCCTTTCTTCTTGGTTACTTCTTCATGGCCAGAAGGTTTTGCATCAATGATGTCACTGCATTCATCATATTATTCTTCATCTTTAGTTGTTGTCACTTGTTATTCAGAACAAGTCTCATCCTTCTTTGCTTGTAGGCAATTATGTATGCGATCTTTCCTACAATTCAAATGCATTTGTATGGTTAAAAACATTTCATAAGGAATATTCATAATGGAAAATTCTTATGCATAAATATATTATCATGCAACTATTTTAGCCAATACAACATTCATCCATATCTCACAGAAAATTTCTAGATGCCTTCCATCTCTACCAGGACAACATTGAGATTGTGCACTAATCCAATATGTCAGCAAAGAGGTTTCATTCTAGATAAGCAACAATGGAAAGTTTTATAGCACCATGAGCTACTTACCCATCACATGCATATTAGTAGAATACTGACATTAATGCAAACATTCTATCATGCATAATAGATTAACTGAATATAAACAAATGCATAACAAAAAAATATCATGAAATGACAATTGAATACTTATATTTATTTGTTTTGTGGGTAGACTCCTTCTTGAGCCTTCAGCTTCATAATATTCTTCATTCATCATTTCTTATCCAAATGATAAGATGGATAAGAGTTTCTTCAAGAATTGAGTTCTTCATATTCCTCATCGCTTGAGGGATCTTCTTTGGATGGTGAGAGCTTGATATTTAGTTGCTCCCATCTTCTCTTTTCTTATTATGAGTCAATATTCTTATTCTTCCCAAAGTCTACTAAAAGTAATCACTTCCTTATAGCACACATTCCTTGAATGAATGAATCCCATGATCCTGGGAGGTCATTCAAGGTTGTTATCACAACTTTTGCATTCTCCACTTCTTCTTCTACCGCTTCAGGTTGTTCTTTGATTTGAGAGACCCTTGTAAAGTATGACTATATGGTCTCTGCATTCTGGATCTTCACATTCTTCAACTGTTTTTTGAAAGTCATATTCTGATTTATGTTCTTCCCTTCAAATATATTGGTAAAGGAATCAACCATCTCTTTCGGTGTCTTTAGGGAAGACACTTGTGCTATAAAGTGATCCGTAATTGAATCAACAATGATATTCTTGGCCTTGGACAAGTTTTTCTTGTCTAAGGATTTTAGCCTCATCTCCTTTTGGAAATGGAACCTCTCTACTTATGTGGGTGTCCAATTTATTTCCTTCAAGAACTAGTGAGATCCTATACTTCCATGCTTGGAAGTTTTCAACTTCACCAAGCTTATCATCAAGCTGATGTGATAGATCATTTTGAAATTAGAACCTCAAATGAAAATAGCAAAAGATTAGATCTTACAGATTTGAGGTGTATGTCTTGGTTCTGGAGCTAGCTGATCTAGGGTTCATTAGAGAAACCCTAATTTTCAAAAATTGGAATCTTTCAGATCTAATTGGATAGAAATATATACCTATTCAAGGTGAGCTATCCAATGTACTCATTTTCTAAAAACAATGGAGGGAAGCTCCCGGAACAGGAAGCCCTAGTTTTCCAATTTCTTCTGCAGAAAATCCTGATACTGTTTCTAAGTTATCTATGAAATTTGTTCTCTTCTATGTTTGAAACTTTGTACTGAGATATCCTCACCCGTCCCTATTCCAACACCATAGGTTTCATCAGAATTGGTTTCACCAATGGGGACTTATGAGCATTTTCCCAAGGTGACCTGTTTTAGAACTGTTCAGCATAGAAAAGTTGTATGGACTTCCACGTGTCACTTTTTCCTCTTCTGGGTCTAAAACTTGGAAAAAATAAAGTACAGTCCATGCCATTTTTGGAACATCTTTATAAATTTCATTTTGACATTTGTATCCCGAGATATAGAAATTCTCCCCAGGTGTCCTGTTTAGGGATGAATCCTGGAAGAGGTTGGAACCCTAACGTGGAGGGATCATATCTCCTAGAATACAGTGAATCAGAGGCTGAATATTGGAAATAGTGTAAAGAAGGATTTTATATTTGGCCTGTGAAAGGTTTAGCTCTTGAGCCTTCTCAAATCCCGAGATATAGCAAATGTACCAAAGCTTATCATTTTTAGTATTTTAGGGTTTTTCTAGCTCGGGGTCAAACTAGGGTTTGAATTTCCTGGAGTTTCACCCAACCAAAAAACTTGAACCAGGTCTCTAAAATTTGACTTTGATGAGGAGAGAAATCCTATGCCAGGCTCACTCAAAAATTCATCTTCTGTATAAATCCCTAATTTTCCGCACCGAAAACTGAAAAATGCTCAGAATTGAATTCTGCTTCGACAGAAAGATACGCCCTTCAAGGGAGAGTCAGCCTAGCATAATTTTGCTGATGGATTATGGAGAGAGACCCAAAAAGTAATAATCCCTAGATTTTCAGCTGCACAATTTCTTCTTCTTAGGTTAGCTCTGATACCATGTTAGATTTTATCATTCAAGCTAGCATTATGATCTTAGGATCTTATTTGAGAGAATAACATGCATAGCAATAAAACACAAGAGACAAGAGACACAAAGATTTTCCTTAGGGAAACCATAAAGGAGAAAACCATGCAACTTCCTCAGATATAGAATCAGCACCAAAAGTAAAACCTGGAAACATAAAGATGATCTCCCGACAGCAGTAGTGTCTCTATCTGATCCAAGCAACTTCTCTCTCATGCATGTGCCCCAATGAGTGAGTGTGTGTGTGTTATAAATAGAGAGGCTCACTCTCTATTTATATTATTTAATTCACTTAATTTCCACTCCAACATGTCATCCTCACTTAAAAATTACTTACTAGAGATGAAATCTCTAGGAGAGTCTAATAACCCTAGTGCCCCACAACTTGTGGGGACTTTGCCCCTCCGACCAACAAGGAGGGTTATCCTTAACACAATGGTGGGGACTATTGCCCCGAATTAAAATAAATCACCTAGGGTAGAATTCTATAGGATAGTATAATAACCCTAGGGCCCCACAACTATGGGGAATTTAACCCTTGATCAATAGGAGGTTTACCCACAATGACTTGACATGACTTGTTTACATTATTGAATCTCTCGATAGGCACATTGGTGCATGAAATGAATCCAATACATTATAGACACTTCCCAGAATAAAAATCGGGGTACAATACATAAAATATATGGATGAATACATTCTAAAGTTACAAATACATCAATAATCTAACCCTCATTTTTGAGTCCTTTGTCAAATATTTTCATGAGGAGATTCCTGTAGCAGCTTTGTTTTTCCTGTTTTTGTAATTATCACTAGGAGCAGATTACGAGGTGATGGAAACTAATTCTAGAAAACCAAAAGAGGTTTTTGTCTACAACAGACTCATTCATAAAAAATTATCTTAGCTATGCAACAGTTTTTATCGTTTGAGAGATTCGAATTCATCTTTGTGGCCTTTTTTCAGGGTTTTAATTATTTAATAATTTCATGTTTTAGTCACAAATTTCCAGCACATATTTCGATCACTTGAATGGGAATTTTTAAAAACAAAGAGAGTTTTTTTTCATTATAGACTCATTTAACAAAACTCTCTCATTTTTTGCACAGGTGTCTTGGATCGAGAGATATGAAGGCGTCTTTGAGACCCAAATTTTCAGAAATTCGCCAAATTTCCCCAAATCTGATTTGCTATTTTTGGGTTAGTTGTCTTTAAATATTTTGAGTTATCATGTAAATGATTGATGTAACTATTTCAAATTTCGACCTAGAAGGCAGCTATGGAACTGCTTTACCTTTGTAATCATTAAATAAAGACAAACATACAGTTTTGATGTTGGATTTTTCACTCAAGGAGAGGCTTTTGGAGCTTTGATTTCTCAAGCTAGCAGTTATAACTCTTATGTAAGTGGATGACTATTATTGATTATATATAAACTGATAATCCCTTTTACCTTTCATTCTTTTTTATTTCTGATCTGGTTGATTTCTCAGTCTACAATTTCATTTCCTATTTAAAGGTTTATTCATGTAAATGCTTGTAGCCTATGGGTGGAATTAGTATTTCCTGTGTAATGTTTATGGCTTATTGGGATGTGTTTGATCCCCGGTTTATCCTACTTGCATGATTCAGTTCTGTATTAGATTTTGGATGTTTATTTTCTCCTTGATGACGAATGTTTTAAAATCAAAACCATAAACCAAAACCCTAAAAACAAATTTTATTCTATTTCATTTTGAGATTGTGTTAGCTTGTTCTTGCGGTAGTCTAGGAACAATTTCTAGCACTAACAACTATAAAAGGGGTAAATAGTAAATATTTTACCATTGTGATTTTTTACCATAGTAGAATAGTGGAATTGGTGGAAAGAGGCTGATTTTGAATTGCAGATTCTGGGAGTTGGGACCGTCTCTATTCGAAGCGCTCAAACCAGGTAAGAGTAAACCTTCATTCCTTCATTTTTTATGGTGCATTTTTTGTTTTTAGGGTCATTTTTAAGTTTTTGGGCAATTCCCCAAAGGGATAAAGTGCATTCAGGCTGGCGCATTTTTCCCTTTCAGGAGTTGCACCGATGCACCTCTCTAAAGAGGAAAGGGCATTGAGGGTTCTCTGTCTACAAGGGGGAAAGGCACATGCACTATGTTCTATTAGAGACAGTGTGCTAGCAGTCGTGAAATACCAAAAAATTAATAAATGGCCAATCCTATGTTGTTTTTCCTTCTTTCAATGCTCCAAACTTGCTTCTAATATATGTTTAAATGTTTTTTGTAGAAAACATTAGTGGCAAGATGGTCATATGGAAAGAGAGGCAACATCAATTGGATGACCTGAAAGAAAGTAATGACCCATTGAATTTGAGGGCCCTTTGTGAGTGTGGGATTCTCAAATTATTCAGGATACCAGGAATGAGAGCATATTTGTGTTTTCTAGAGGACATGATTCGTATGTGGGATCCATACTAGTAGCACTTTGTGGTTGGCACTCACACTTTGAAAATAGATGTAGAGGAAATCTATTTCTTGACTAGTCTATCTCATAGAGGAAGACCAGTAGTATTGACAGGACCAAGAGGTGGTGAGCAATTCGTATTTAACCTGATCAATGACCATTGCTCGGTGGAGACTCATTTAGTAGGTGGTAAAATTCCCATAAAACATATCATAGGTGGTTCATTGAGGACCGTGTCCTTCACCATTGAGAAGGTTGTAGGCACTAGATTGACTCACCTGACTACACGGTCACACATGTTGTATGCCATAGAGTGCATGGCTCCTACTATATTCAACTAGAGCGAGGGTTTGTTAGTCAACTTGAAAGACCAGCTGACCAAATGCAGGAGAGGAGAGACGAAGCAATTCGGCTACGGGTCGATAGTGTTGTCCTTATTTCTGGAGAGGGTACCATTGATGAGACCTCAGGTTCCACTGAGTAGGTTGGATGTCGAGGATCCTCAGATGAGTATGTGGGTTGATTCCATGGCACACCATGGTGGTGCTGGAGGCCCCAGAGTTACCTATGGGCTGACATTTTTTTCGTTAGCTGAGAATCCAACTTTTGATGGTAGAGGATTACGCTTACACGGGGATCGACTTCAGAGATGAATCTGACCTTCCACTCCTAGATGGGGAGGTTTTAGATGACCTAGGTAATAAAGATAACATTATCCATGTTTTTCTTGTAATTTTATTTTTATATTTGGTTTTTATAATGTAATGGTTAGATGTGCAAAAATTTCTTGTGCAAATATAGGGCCTTCCCATCCAGTTGGAGTCTTTCCTATAGAGAGGTGAGGAGAAACCAGGGAGATGGTGATCTATTGCACATAATCATATGAGGATCTCTAGGAGATTGAGGAGAACCTACAATGTTTGACTGTGGGGATTCAAGATATCTCCATCGATGATTTACCCAAGCGGTACCAGCACTAGACTACAGGGGTTTTATGTTGTTTTGGGAGGTTACTCTATTGAGTGGCTCAGGCCATGATGTGCTACCCTAAGCATGAGGATTAGCACATAGTGGCTCCCTCATTTTTGTACTGTATTTACAATGAAAGCTTCGAAGATTTAGTTTTTTCCCTATGTATACTATTTTGAAACTATGACAGTCCCAAACTTCAGGTGATCTGAAATCTTGCTGCTTCAATCCTTTTTGTATCTCATCTTTACCTTTTATATATATATGAAATTTGTTTATTTACAGATGTGTGTGCAAATGTGATGTGTGAATGGATTCCTACTATGAATCCAATGCATGATTTTTATGTTAAAACAAGCTTAACTATGAGCAAGATACCAATCCAAGAAAAAATTTGCTAAAAAGTATGCCACAATGTTTAAATGTCCCAAAATGTTTTGATAAGAGACTTGCTCGAAATACCATTCTAAGAGCCTAACTCTTTGGAATGTATGAAGCAGTAGGGGGTTCCAGATGGTGTAGACTCAATTTAACTGATATACTACCAACTCTGAGTCTAAGCAAACCCTAATTTCTCTTACATCATTAGCCAAGGATTTTGTAAACAAAACAATTTCCACATGATACTCTGCGAGGTTGTTTGTTTTGGAACCCAAAAAAGTTTCCCATAAACTCACCAGATCACCTATTGGAGAGTAGAACACCTCAGCTATCAACGCGAGAATCAATATGTAACGCTTAACACCATCTATGAAACTGGTATAGGTGTTCATCTGTCCATTTAAACATAGGAATATATAAGTAGAGTTGTGTTGTTCAGGAAAAAAAATCCTTATAAGCAAGGGTCTCTAGGGTTACCAAATTACTAGAATTAACTTTCAGACAATCATCCATTTAGAAATTGAAATAGGAATAGGAAGAAAACTGAGCAAACCTGGTTTATGATGATTTGGTCCTAGCTTTTCTTCTCCTCTTCCAGTTGCTTCCACAAATTCCAGGGTGTCTCCAATCACTTGCAAATAACAAGTTCTTTCTGCAAATATATTATATATATATCAATGGTTAATGAAATAACATATTCAAAATGAAACTATAAAATAATTCAGAAATCGACATATACAAGAGTGCACAATATTGGAAGAAGGAATTTATTTATTAATAAAGAAGGATGGTGAGATTATAACCCAACGTTTGAAACAAGTGCTCCTCTGTAAACCAAGGACACTAAGTTCTACTGCTCCAAGATGTCTGAAAGCATACCACCAGCATAACTTTGATCTTCTAATAATGATTGATTAGCCTCAACCCATACCTTCTATTATACATGAGGAAAGAGAGAGGTTTCGAAAGTTGAGATGGTTGAGGAAGTTGAGATAGTTATGATTAAGGACTCAACTGTACTTGACTAATCATGTTTTATATTTTTTAACTTCGAATTAAGGTACACACGACTATTGATATAGGAAAGTTGTGTATGATACGCGACTTGCTTTAAGGAAACCTGTGTGTGCAAAGTATACACGAGTTGCAATACACATACTCACGTGTAACACACTGGTTGCTATGCAAATAGTCACGTGTGCAACGCTAACGTCCAAATAAAAATATATTCACCTGGTCAGGTTGTTAAAATTTCATATGCTTAGCTAAAACATCAATATTTCATTTCATTTTCATAACAAAAGCATATAAATAGGATCACTAAAAGAAACAGAATCACAAGAACAACACAGATTTATCTTGGGAAAACCCTAAAGGGAAAAAACCCAGCAAAAGCTTCCTTAATATAGATGTCCCAAAAGATAAAAGGTAAAACCAAAAGGGATATCAAAGACTAATCCTCCTTCTTCTCTAGCTACTTCTCTCTTCTCCACTAATGCGCTACACAAGTGAGAGTGTGTGTTGCAAATGAGGAGCGCTACACCTATATTTATATCCATCCGTTCACTTCAATAATTAAATCCGACATGTAGGCTCAAGTTAATCATGTAGGATCAAGTTACACATGTAGGCTCAAGTAACCACATTGGGGTGCTAATGACCCACATTTACAATTAGAGGGGACTACCTCATGTCTCTTATTAGTTCTTCCGATTAGAAGCATCGAGGTACAAAGTAATACAAGTGGTTCTCTTGGTAGGATCATCAGGGACCACACAAGATACATATAGAATATTCTTCGAAGTTACAATATTTCAACACTCCCCCTTAATGAGAAGGGTATTCTACAACAACATCAACAACAAAAATAGTAGGAGAGAGAGAGAGGAAATCATCATCATCAGGGTAACACATCTATAAATCATTGGAATCTTTTCAACATCATATAGTATTCATCTTCAATATTCAATGACAGCAACTCTTTGACCTTTCGATCAGCATCAACATCTTCATCACTTTGACCTTTCGATTAGCAACAACATATTCAACACTTTGACCTTTCGATCAGCAACATCTTCAGCAATTTGACCTTTCGATCAGCAGCAACATCATCATCATATTACTCTGATCTTTCGATCAGAAACATCATCATCATCACACTCTGATCTTTCGATCAGAAACATCATCATCATTACACTCTGATCTTTTAATCAGAAACATCATCATCAAAACATCATCATCGTCATCACACTCTGATCTTTTGATCAGAAACATAATCATCAAAACATCATCATTATCACACTCTGATCTTTCGATTAGAAACATTATCATCAAAACATCATCATCATCACCAACAACCAACATGATCCTTCCTTTTGGAATTATGGGATCATGGACAACACATCTATGGTACTCAAACGATCCTTCCTTTCAGAATTACGGGATCAAGTCTTTGTGGAGCTACCAACATTCTAGATGATCCTTCCTTTTGGAATTATGGGATCAAGTCCACTTACATCAACATTTAAGACAATCCTTCCTTTTGGAATTACAGGATCAAGATGATCCTTCCTTTCAGAATTATAGGATCAAGTCCTCTTATATCAACATTTAATATGATCCTTCCTTTTGGAATTACGGGATCAAGATGATCCTTCCTTTCGGAATTATGGGATCAAGTCCTCTTAAATCAACATTTAAGACGATCCTTCCTTTTAGAATTACAGAATCAAGACAATCCTTCCGTTCAGAATTACAGGATCAAGTCCTCTTACATCAACATTTAAGACGATCCTTCCTTTTGGAATTATGGGATCAATACGATCCTTCCTTTCAAAATTACGGGATCAAGTCTGAGGATGATTAATCCTACCATGTTCTCGAGTACCGAAGTCAGCAGATCCATTTTGAACCAAGGTTCAAGGATGATACAATCCTTCTTCATTCTCTAGGACCAAGGTCCCTGGATCACTTTAGGGCAAGTTCCCAGGGATGATACAATCCCACTGCAACATCACTACTCTCCCTTTCAGGGAAGGTATTTCTGAACCACACCAAGCTTGTCTCGAAAGTGTTCAAAATTTACTTGGGACAGAGGATTTGTCAACATATCAGCAACTTGTTCATTAGTACTCACTGTAGAAATTCAGGCTTGCAGTAGATTAATTTCACTCACAGTAATTAACAATTGATCATGCAAAATTATCAACAATGGAGACTGAATATGGAGCTGTAACACAAAATTATATTAA
>LPNX010196311.1:453757-495413 GCA_001517045.1 Pseudotsuga menziesii
TCACATACTAGAGCTTTATGGCTCCTTTCTGCATCATATCTTGAATGTAGAAATACCTGATTTATATGTGCTTTGATCTATCGTGGAACACAAAGTTCTTTGTCATATTTATACAACTTTGGTTGTCACATAGAATCACAGTAATGTCCAACTCTAGGTTGAATAATCCTAACGTCAGTTTTTGAATTCATATGGCTTCACAACTGGTAGAGCATGCTGCTATATATTCTGCTTCAGCTGTGCTTAGAGAAACACTAGATTGCTTTCTGCTAAACCATGAAAGCATCACAAATCCCAGACTATAACATCCACATGATGTGTTTTTTCTATCTGAGATACTTCCGGCCCAATCTGCATCTGTATAACCATACAATCTATTCTCATGGATATTATCATAGTATAGACCAAAGTCTATAGTCCTTTTCAAATATCTCATCACATGTTTTGCAGCTACCAAGTGAACTCGTCTAGCTTGAATGAGATATTGAATTAAGGTGTTCACAGCAAAAAAAATGTCTAGTCTAGTATTTGTTAAGTATATCAATGACCCAACGATATGTTTGTAATGAGTCACATCCACTAACTCTGATGAGTCATCAGTTAACAACTTTAGGTTGGAATCCATGGGTGTGGCCAAGGCTTTGCATTCCAACATATTGAATCTTTTCAATATCTCTGCTGCATACTTTCCCCAGTTGAGAAATATTCCTTCTGAACTTTGCCATACTTCTAGATCTAGGAAATAGTGCATTAACCCAAGGTATTTCATCTCAAATTATTATGCTAGTTTCTTCTTGCTTTCCATTATCTGTTTCTCATTCCCTGTCAAGAATAAGTCATCCACATATAGTAGTAGGATGACAGGTTCATCTTCTACAACCTTGAGATAAAGGTTAGGATCAACTTTACTCTTGGTAAAGCCCATGCTCGACAGGGAACTATCTATCCTTTCATATCAATCTCAAGGAGCTTGTTTAAGACTATACAAGGCCTTCTTCAACTTGCATACATGAGTATGTCTATATTCAACTTCAAATCCTTGTGGTTGTTTTATGTATACTTCTTCTTCGATCACACCATTCAGAAAAGCTGTTTTCACATCCATCTGGTGTAAGTCCCACTTCATCATGGATGCGAGTGCCATGATAGCTCTAATTGAAGTATACCATGCTACTGGGGAAAATGTCTCTTCATAATCAATTCCATCTTTCCGAGAGAAACCTATGGCCACAAATCTTGATTTATACTTCTTGATACTTCCATCAGCTGCATGATTTATTTTGTATATCCATTTGGAGGATACTGTACTCTTTCCTTCAGGTTTGGGAACTATATCCCATACATCATTCTTCATTATTGACTGGTATTCTTCAGTCATTGCTTCTGCCCATTCTTTCTTCTTTACCGCTTCTTCATAGTTTGTAGGTTCTTGATCTACATGATTACACATCAAGGCTACATAGTTGGAAAAAATCTTAGGTTTCTTTCTTTCCCTTGTGGAGCCTTCAGAAGCTCCATATATTTCTGCCTCTAGTATAATTTATCTTGTCCAAATAGGCTTTCTCTTTCTTGATATCTCCATCACGGGAGGTTCTTTTGGTTCTACTATGTCATGTTATTCAGGAGCTTCATCTTCAGGGAGACATGTAGTGTCTTTATTTATGGGAGGTGTCTCTCCTTCATACACTTCTTCATCTTGGCACTTCTTGGATCTCTTGAGGGCTGCCTCTTCATCGAATGTCACATCTCAACTGATTTCCATGTGATGGAATCCAGGAATGTATATTCTGAATGCTTTGGATACTTTACAATATCCAACAAATATCCCCTTCTTTCCGGAAGGGTCCAACTTAGTTCTTTTCTCTTTTGGTATATGAATATATACTGGACAACCAAATACCTTGAGGTGACTTACCTCAGGATTATTTCCCGTGAAAATCTCTTCTGGAGTCTTGAACCCAAGAGCACTATGAGATATTCTATTATGTACATATACACCAGTTCTTGCTGCCTCTACCCATAGATGCATTGGAAGATCTTGATCATATATCATTGTCTTCACTGCCTCCATGATGGTTTTGTTCTTTCTTTCCGCAACCCCATTCTGTTGAGGATTGTAGGGAGTATTTATTTCCCTCTTTATTTAGACATCTTTGCAAAATATTCAAACTCTTTTGAGGTATACTCTCCACCATTGTCTGATCGGAGTGTCTTTATTTTCTTGTCTGAAAAATTCTCTATAAAGGCTTTGAACTCCTTGAATTTTTCAAACACTTCACTCTTTGCTTTCAAGAAGTATTTCCAAGTATTTCTTGAAAATTCATCAATAAATGTGATATAATATTCAAAACCACTTAAGGATTTAAAAAACATTGGACCACATACATCTGAATGAATCAATTCCAATGTACCTTTTGTCTTTGTCTCACTTTTTGGAAATGGATTCTTGATGTTTTTTCCCTTCGCACATCCTTTGCAAATGCCTTCATGCTTGATCTTCATGTCTGGTAATCCTGTCACTACTTTGTTAACATGAGGTAGAGACTTGTAATTAATGTGGGAAAGCCTTCTATGTCATAGTTCACTAGGGTCAGTGGACTCATGCACACGGGTTGTTTCTGAGTGCCCCTTGAGTTCATACAAGCCTCCTTCTTCTTCACCAATAATGATTGCAACTTCAATATTCTTTCCTTTGGGACACATGAGTATTTGGCCATATATGAAAGCAAATCTGAGTCCTTTCTTATATAAATATGAGGTAGAGATTAAATTCTTCTTTAGAACAGGTAAATATAATACATCTTTCATCTTTAGGGGATTACCTTAATCAAGTTTGTAACTTGCTTCACCAACTCCTTTGATCGGATATTGATAGTCATCTCCTAGGGATACTTTATGAGGAGAGCTCTTTTATTCAAGTTTGGACAGAGTTTTATTTTGTCCCATCATGTGCTTTGAAGCACCACTATCAATAAGACAAGTGTCTTCTCTAGGAGTTATAGATCCAGAGAGTGCATAGAATAGCACATACTCTTCTGCATCTTCTTCTCTTGCTTGTTTTCTTGGAGGTCCTTCTTCTTTTTCTTCTTCTTATTCATATTCATCTTCTGCTATATGAGCATGATGTATTTTGTTGTTGTTGATCCTCTTCCTATATTCTTTCCTCCTCATGGGACAATTTTGAGCAATGTCTCCTATCTTATTACAACTAAAACATTCAAAATCAGAATTGTCTCTAATGGGAGGATTTTCTCTTACCCTTTGAATTCTTCTAGGAGGTTGAGACTCCTTGAAATTTATTCTCTTGAAATTAGTTTGGCCTCTTCTTCTTTTGGTGTGAGTGGATAGGGATTGATCATATTATTTTAGTAAGGCTTCTCTATTTGCCACTCTAGTCTCCTCTTGAATGCAGTCTTCCCATACCATATCAAACTTCATGCTTTCTTTTCTGGCACACAACATTTGAATGAAGTACTCCCAGGGTCTAGTGAGACCATTGAGAGTAGTCATAACCATTTAATTTTCATCAAGATTATCTCCAATAGCTTCTAGTTGCTCTTTGATCTGAGAAACCCTCATGAAGTAATCTTGGATGGATTCTCCATGACTCATCTTGGTGCTCTTCAGTTGAGCTCTTAGATTCATCTTTATGTTAATGTTCCTTCCCTCATACATTTGGTATAGGGCATCAAACATTTATTTTGGAGTATTCTTGGATGACACTTGAGGGATCAAGTGATCCTTAATGGAGTCAGCAATAATCCTTTGTGCCCTAATCATATATTTTTTGTGCTTCTCCTTGGCTTCAACTTGTTCAGGTTCTGCAAGTTCTTCTTTAACATACTTATCAAGATCATTCTCTTGGAGAATGAGACCAATCCTGTATTTCCATGCTCAGAAATTCTCTATGCCTTCTAGCTTGTCCTCAAGCTTAGTGCTTGGGGCCATCTTGTTAGAAAATCACAAAAAAATGAAATTTTGCGGAATGATAAACTGACCTTACCAGGAGATATGCTTGAGTGAAGTGAGCTGACTGGTGTGCTTATATTCTGGAGAGTTCAACTCTTCACCTTCCAAATCAGACTTGCAAGATTAAGATTCTGCAGCTTTCTAGTTCAACAATTTTCTGGTGCAGCTGTAAAACTAGGGTTTGACTTTTCCGGAGACTCACACATCCAAAAAATTTGATTCCAGGCTCAAAATATGCGCTCTAGGAGGGTGCAAATTTCTATGCAAGCAGTTTTCTGAAACTCAAAATTTTCCTGAAACCCTAATTTCTTTTGGGGAGAGATAGAGGGCTATTTCACCTTGTTAAAGCTGTCCTATTCAGGCTAGCTCTGATACCATGTTAAAATTTCATATGCTTAGCTAAAAAATCAGTATTTCATTTCATTTTCATAACAAAATCATAAAAACAGGATCACTGAAAGAAACAGAATCACAAGAACAACACAAATTTATCCTCGGAAAACCCTAAAGGGAAAAAACCCAGCAAAAGCTTCCTCAATATAGATGCCCCAAAAGATAAAAGGTAAAACCAAAAGGGAGATCAAAGACTGATCCTCCTCCTTCTCTATCTATTTCTCTCTTCTCCACTAATGCGCTACACAAGTGAGAGTGTGTGTTGCAAATGAGGAGCATCACACCTCTATTTATATTCATCCATTCAGTTCAATAATTAAATCCAACATGTAGGCTCGAGTTACACATGTAATCTCAAGTAACCACACTGGGGTGCTAATGACCCACCTTTAAAATTAGATGGGACTACCTCCTGACTCTTATTAGTTCTTCTGATTAGAAGCATTGGGGTAAAAAGTAATACAAGTGGTTCCCCGGTAGGATCATCGAGGACCACAAAAGATACATATAGAATATTCTTCAAAGTTACAATATTTCAACACAGGTGATGATGTATAAACGGTCATGCCCATCTATAGTGGTTTGGGTACTTCAATCCAGTTTGTCCTTTTCTGTTCCAACATATTGGATGTCAGTACTCGTATGGAGAACTGCCATTTTTTATGATAATAGATGCCCCCTAATTTGTGAGGTCAGAGGGAAGCAATTGCCAAAATACATTACAGTATTTAATCTTGGAGAACTCAAGTGACCAAGGAAGCAGAGGAGGTACCTGAAACATATACATATCAAAGTCTTATACAAAATCATCTCTGAGGATTCCATGTTCAATATAATAGAACACTAGCTCCTTTAAAATATATGATTACATCATATGACACAGGTAACAAGACCACGTATATTACAAAGGTGGATCGAAGCCACAATATACAATGATGAGTCTTCAAAAATATGGAAGCTATGTAGCTGATCATAACACAATATTGCTCAAATTAGGTTATAAAAATGAACCTAAGGTATTCATGTAAATCCAAAGGAACCAGTACAATCCCTACCATGTGAATAGATGTGTTGAATTCGAACATGGAAGGAACTCAACATGAAGTGAGACAATGAGTGAAACTGACAACTGAAGCAAAGGAGTTCACCAATAATGGCAGTGAATCCTAAGGTACCATCATCAACACCCTAGGTCTTTAGGAAGTGCTGATGAGAAATCGTACTATGATGAGGAAGGCAATGAATCCTCCAACAGATCAAAAGAGTGACTAGGAACTGGATACGGGAAGGTAGACATAAGTAATACTCAAATAGGATAATGATGGGAAGTTGGATAATAAGTAGTTGAAAGGACAAATCCTTGAACAATGAGCACAACATAGAGATGACCCAAGGCATCTTTTGACTTGTAGATAGAACAACTAGACTTATCTGATATGTAGGAGACATGATCATATTCCCCATGTATAAAGGACAAGTGGAGGAGTAAAAACTTGAATTAACAGTTGAGCTGAAAGTGTAAGCTGAGACATGAGTATCAGAAAGTTCAGAGAGTCTTATGTTCAAGGAGGATATGCTGCCACTGTTTATAACCCAAAGAGAGTAATTCTTCCTTATCTTTCCTGTTAAATTTTAACGAGCCCATGAAATTCAACTTGACTCTCTCTTCATTTTTGACAAGCTTGAAGAGGGG
The DNA here is from genome assembly GCA_001517045.1 of Pseudotsuga menziesii. Lineage (NCBI taxonomy): Eukaryota > Viridiplantae > Streptophyta > Pinopsida > Pinales > Pinaceae > Pseudotsuga > Pseudotsuga menziesii. The sequence continues at coordinate 459,813 of LPNX010196311.1, forward strand.
AGAAAATAATTCTTGATAAGGTTACCGATTCATGGATTTTACGAGCCCAAAATAGTACATGCTCCTTGGTGTTTTAATATTTTGAGAGTCTGAAAACTCCGAAGAAGACTCCAGGGGGTTCTTTTTCATACAATTTAGTCTCTTCAGGCCTTGAAATTATACAACAATCCATATAAAAACTCTCTTAGCTCCCGAAGGTATACATTTTTTCATACTTATTCGGCAAGGTCCGAAAAAGGGGTAAACTATCATGAGACCAATGCACCATCAAGAGCGGCAAATAGCCCGAGTTTAACGAGTGTGAAGGAAGGAAAGATCACTCAGAAAGATCCATTCGAATATGATAAATGGGTCTTACAATAGTAAGCTCGATGCTTTGTTCTTTAGGATTTAGAAAGCATGACAAAGACATGAAGTATGCTCAGAATCTTTTTCATGTTTAGGTCTAGAGCACGAAAAAGAGAAAACTAAGCTCATAGCAGGTGTTCCTTTTCCATAAGTTTAGTCCCTCAGGTTTGAAAAAGTGATAAACCTATGCCTGAGAATACTCTTCTCAATTACGAAGAAAAGAGAGTGCTCTTTTTTTGCAACTATTCCACATGGTCTGAAAAAGCGATAAACTACCACCAATGTGGATGCTCATTCACATATTCTTAATGAGTTTGAACAAACAAGTTTACTTGGCAATCAATTCTATTTTGAGGAGTCATACATGGGCTTAAAGAAACTCCATAAGTGCGGCGATCCTTATAAACATGGATAGCTCACAAAAAAGATGCAAAATGAAGGCTCATTTTGTCATGAAAAACTACTAAGAAAGCTCCCACAAACCTATCACAACTGCGACATGGGTACAAAAAGAAGGTAAAGTGTTATAAACTAGGGTACCCATGAAAAGGAGGCCCTATCCATGGAGGAACAATGATGTAGACGAGGTAAAAATTCGTTTAACACCATAGTCCGTGGTCAAAGAGTAATCCTAAGGTTAAAAACATATAAGGTATATATATTCAAAAGTACATATGGAGGACCAAATATTACACTATATGAGCGGATAAAAACCTTTTAAAGATCTCGAACCTGTTGCACTTTGGAAAAAGTCATGGTATTAGTTCATTTATAAAAAATAAATTTTAAACTATAGACTATAGGTCCAAAAAATGGAATTTTTTCTATATATAGTTCAAAAACAAAAATAAAACATACCATTTGATAATTTACCCAATTTGGCAAGTTTTTAGCTTTGGCTTCAGCTATTCACTGAGGATAAACCAGCAGACCAAATCGACTTCCGTCGGTTGTAAGTTAATCTACTCTCCCTTCTCCTTCTTTTCATCCATTCCAATTTTCATTTTTGTGATTTGTGTCATCCCTAAAAGGGTCACGCAATACATGCAGGTATGCCACTATGACAATAATGTACACGCGTTTCATATATGACTTGCATGAAATAAACCTGCATGTGACATACGACGTGCTTAAAGCATAGTCACGTGTACTACACGACCTAGAAAAGATTGTAACATGGCCAAAATTGAAAGAAATCAATGTGTTCTAATGGTCAATAATGGTCAATGGGAAGGTACAATATGGTTCTAGAATACAGGGAAAGAGAGCATGAAGATATGGATCGATAATTTCTATGGGATTCCCCAACATTACATGGTTTACCGTAATGTGGTTTACTAAAGTTATTTTGTACTTCCTGCATGAGGGCCAGCATCCGTTCACTGGAACATTTCATCAGTTACTGGGATCATGTCCTTGGTGTCTTTTATATTCAAGGGGAGATCTTGGAGGTAACAGTAGAAGACATGTACTTTATTACAGGGTTGTCTCGTAGAGTATGCACGTGAACCTTGACAGTATAGGTAGGGGTGGTAACCCTATGAGTGTCTGGGACTATCTTGACACTTATTGCCGACTAGGAACGTAGAAGAAGGGATCATGCATCCCTATTGTTCACATAAACAAATTTCCATTATAGGTAGTGGTAAGCACTATGGTGAGAATTGTTGGATCTTCTTCATTGCATCTAGCTACTCGAACACAGATGAGGATTGTAGTGGAGTGTATACAGGGGGTAGTATTTGACTGGTGCTCGGGTATGATCCTGATTATAAGGAAGCAACTCTTTGACTGCAAGAGAGGATGCATAAAGAACTTTGGATAATCAAGTATATTAATGGAATTCTTATTTGAGAGAATGCCTACTATTAGCCCCGCAGTGGTACTACCACCACCTTCTCCTCACCAACTTAGACTCACTAGATGGGGAGAGGTATTCCTCCGTCAGGGTGGTGGAGGATTTGTTTAGAGTGTCTATGATGATGAATTTTATCTATGGTGGGAGCGATAAGTACCATCTCCTGAGTAGTTTCCATATGTTGGACTAGACTTGCGAGGAGATAATGAGCTAGTCCTCTGAGGGGAGGCATGGGGAGAGCTAGGTATTTTTATCTTTTTTGTTATTTGATTTTTATGAATTTTAATCATAAAGTTATATACATATGTATAAGAGTTTTAATCCATTTTAAAATGTTTTAAAATGCATATGTTGGATCTGTACGCCCCAATGGACACCCTAGATGTTTTGTACGAACCACACAGGGTGGGGACCAGAGTATCATTCGAGTTGTCGAGGGGAAGCTGGTCAGGCTAACCCAAGGAGTCCCTACTATGCAGATTGAGCAGATTCCCATTATGATGGAGGTGTTTGTAGTAGGGATTTTGACTACCTAGATATGCCTACTAAGGAGGGTATCCAGGGTCATTTTACATTACAGAGAGGCTCAGGAGGAAGCTGTAGCCGAGGAGGATGAGGAGAAAGCCTAGATCTATAGGCATATTTATGGATTACGATCCTATTTTTTGTATATTTATACAGTTGTGACAGGATCTTCGGATCAAGACTCGATCTATCTATGGAAAATTTTTACATATATGGATATTTTTTTTTGGTTATTTACGTGTGTCTCAAATGTATATGTTATGCTTATTTTACAAAATATGTGTTAAATGCCAATATAGAATGTAGTTTGCATAAGCATCAGTGATTGTATTTTCATTTCTTGGAATGTGATTAAATGAAATATAATCAAAATTTCTTTCAAGTAATCTAACCCGCAAAAACTGATGTAACAAAGTAGGGTTTCACACCTGATAGTCTTTATTGATTTGGGAAACCAGGAGTTGAGAGTGAGGCCTAACCTCTAAATGGGTAATTCCACATGACATGAGTAAATCTGAAAATTACTTCTGCATGCCACTCAGTCGTTTTTGAACCTGCAAAAAGGTTAGTATTTCCCTACAACAAACTTGTGAGAGTATTGAAAATATAGGAAAACATGTACTTAACAGAAAGTTAAAGAGAATAAATAAAATGCTCTTATACCTAAAAGTGACAACCCTTCTTATCAAAACTTGTTTTTGAGTGACTTACGAAAACAAGTGAGTGTAACAATCATAAAATTGACAGGATTCCAAGTTCATTTATGATTTTATTTATTACCTAATGCTTTTTATTTTTTTATATGTTTTTAGTTTTTAATATAATATAATTTTTATTTTTGTAATGTTATTATTGCAATATTTTTGTATATATATATATATATATATATATATTTTTAAATTTCATTTTACAAAAACAAATTTTTATGTATCTATTTTAATCTTAAAATTTTATGTATATGAATATGCGTCTTTATGTAATGATTGCGCAATAGGGAGAGAGGGTTAACCCTTTTAGTGGTCGACCCCTCTGAAAGCAGGTTATCTTAATGATCTGAATAGAGAGGAGTGTGCAACCAAGCAATTTTTTTATGAGTTTAGCAGCTTGAAAAAACAACCTACCTCCCCTAAACAGAAGATGTGCCAGGTCTCACTGTGCAAAAATAAAAATTAAGAAGAAGGATTGGCTGCGACAGCAGCTAGACCTTCTATTTCAACGACGCATACTAACTTTATAATATTATTTTATGTTTGACCTAAAATTTTTATTTTTAATTTGTTTTTGTGTATTTCAATTATTGTTATATATATATATATATTAATTATTTAAAATAAATTATACTAATCTATAAAAAAAAAAAGTAGAGTAGTATAATCCTATACAAAAACTAGGATTGGGATGTATTAAAATTATTTATTTATTTATATTTTTTATTTTGATAAGTTTATATCTATATTTATATATATAAATATAAAGTTTTATTATGTTAAATTTTATAAATTGTTTAATATTTTTCTTCTTTTATAATGAAAAAATAAAATAAAACAAAGTATTTTTGTTTTGTTTTATGTTTATTAGTATTTTTATTATTATTTATTATTTATTTTTGTTTATTAACTTAATTTTAATTAATATATATATAATTTTGTGTGTTTTTTACAAATTATAAGAAAACCAAATATATCTTGTTTTTTTATTTATTATATATATATATTAGTAAACTAATGAAGTTTTATTATTTATTTTAAGTAGTTTTTTTTAACTTTTTATTATTTAATGTTTTTCATATATATATANTTATGTTCTGTAACGATTTCATCTTTGAATTTTACAGAGCCTAAATTAGAAAGGGTAAACACTAATGCATAGATATTGAGATTGCAACTTAGAGAATTTTGAAATCTTTGTTCATATGAGAGCTCAATAATAATTTTAAAACCACAAAGATTTTAACATTGACATTAAGAGACTGACAACTTGGAGTTTTAATAGATAAATCAATTACAATTAAAGACTATGTTAGAATAATCAACCCATAGTTACCTACCTTAGACATTAATTAATTCATTTTTGTCTTATTTACCTAGTCTCCTTCATTCTGATCTATGCTAGTTTCCTTCTACATGTCATAGAAGTCAAAACTTGTTAAAAGTGAGTCATGGAGCGCTTGGGAGACCTCCTGGAAACCATATTTAGCATGTCTGCTTTATTCCAGATCCTCCAAAGTGCATATCTTCTTTTTCTGGAAAGATGCCTGTTTTATTGAGAATTAAGGAAAAAGGGAAAGCAAGACTAGGTGTAGTTGACTTGTTTTTTGTCCACATCATCCTCCATCATTTTCTCCTAATAAAAGCATGTATGATTTTTCTTTCCATCCCTTATTAGCTTGCCTACTTGACTTTGCTAATTCATGAGCCTCTAAGTGGATTTGGAAACTGCTTTATGCACCTATGGGGGATTTGACTAGATTTAGTAAGCCTAATTTTTAACTATTTCGAAAGGAATCCTTATGCATTCAAATATCTCATGTAATTATATATTGCAGCAGCCTATGACTTCACAAGGTTGGCTATTTTACACTTATTCAATACAAATTAGTGTTATACTCCAATTTCAGTCTCCTTTGATGGTAATTTTGCATGTTTGATTAGCAATTTAGTGATCCTTCGTAGCATGTTCTATCACTTGGGTTCAATTTCCACATGGTATCAGATCCTTTGTAGATTGGTTTCTCTCCTTCCATATTCCTATTGCAGGTTCGACATCTTGACTGGGAGCATATTCTGCGGACTAAAGGGCACAGTTTCTAAGCTATGGACCAATCTCAGAAGATCATCTTGACTCCATTTAATTTATTTGAATGGAAATCTGAGATGGAGATATTGTTGAGAGTGAAGGTATCTATAGGGTGACTATGGAAATTTAGGTATAGCCCAATGTAGTTGTAGAGAAAATAAAATGGCACAATAGGAGGGATGATGCCTATGGTCTTTTGAGTCTGAGCATTTCAAGAGAGCTCCTCTTCCATCTTGATGGATTAACATCACCTAATGAAGTGTGGTAGAATATTGTATATATTTTTGGTAAGACAGATGATACAAGAGGACATCAAATTAAGAATGAATTGATCTCTCTAAGTCCCAGCAGCTTTGAATCCTTGCAGCTCTGCTTTTCCAAGTTTAAAGCCCTTGTTTTGCAGCTAAAATAGTGTGGAATTGAAAACAAGGAAGAACAACTAGTTTTTTCCATACTCTTGAAGCTTGGCCCTGACTATTTAGTGTTTTTTTTGACCTTCCATGCCACCAAGTTGACAGCTCGACCCTAGAAGATTCCTAAGCTTGAAAAGTTCATGGAATCCCTCACACGGGAATAAGATAAATTGGCAATGATGGGCACCATCAAACCTTCCAAATACCAAGCTTTGGTTGTTGGAGATTCAAGGGTGGATTCAAAAGGAAAGAAGAAAGCTAAGAAGCCACCTGAGCAAAAGAGAGACAAGAACAAGTCTCAAGAGGAGCCCCAAGGCTCCAAGAAGAACTTCCAGAAGAATAAGAACAAAGGAGAAATGAGTAAGTGCACATATTGCAGTAAAGGATATCATTCTGAGAGCTCATGTATGAAGAAGCAAATTGACATGTTGACCCAAATCCTAGAGAAGAATGTCATCTCCCTTCCCAATTTCTCAAAGAAGAGGGAAGGAGGATCAAATTCAGAGGACAGAGAGAGAGTAGATGCTTTGGTTTCTAGCACATCAAGCTCACCTAGATTCATCATAGATTGTAGAGATTATAGACATATGGTTTCGACAAATGAGGCATTATCCTCTCTTGACATGTCAAAATTTCCACCAATATTTTTGGGAGATGACTTTCTCACTGACAGTTTGGGAAAAGGAAGGATTAATCTTGACCATGGTAAGTTCAATAATGTGTTGTATGTTCCAAGTCTTTCCTCTAACCTCTTTTCAGTGTATCAGATTACTCACACAGGGTCTCCAAAGAATTTCATCTTATCCCCTGATGATGTTGAAATCCCAGAGATTTCAAATGGTAAAGTCATAGAAAAAGGTTATGTTGATCACACTTTGAAGGTATACATGTTTTCCCATTTTCTACCCTACTCAAACCCCTCTACTCTTCTAATTCATGCTAATGAGGAAAGCAATCTTTGGCATGAAATATTTGGCCATATTAACTATAAGTATCTTTCTTATTTGAGTGAAAAATATATGGTCATAGGGTTTCCAAAGATTAAGTTTTCCAAGGGAGTCTGTCAAGGTTGTATCTTAGGAAAACATCTAGAGCACAAATTTGAGAGACCTAGTCATGAGAGAACCTCTGCACCTCTTGAGTTGATCCACAGTGGTTTTTTTGGTCCATTTCCTCATATGTCGACGAGTCAAGAAAAATATGCACTAACCTTCATAGATGAATTTTCCAGGTATTGTTGGGTTTACTTCCTAAAGCATAAGTCTGATTTTTTTTACCTCTTCAAAGTCTTTAATTCCTTGGTTGAAAACCAGTCTAGGAGGAGAATCAAGATCCTCAGATCTAAAAATGGTGGTGAGTATGTTAAGTATGAGTTCATTCAATATTGTAAAGATGAATTTATTCATATGTAGCATTCAATCCCTTACACACCACATCAAACTGGTGTTGCTGAGAGAAAGAACAGATCACTGAAGGAGATGGAAACCTGGACGATGGAGGCTAAGAATTTGCCACCAAAGCTTTGGGCCAAGGCTATAAATTGTGCACCCTACATATAGAATAGCCTCCCTCATAAACACCTTAATTTTATGACTCCTTTCAAATCATGGAGTGGCCAAAAGCCAGATTTGACCCATTTCAGGATTTTTGGCTCAAAGGCCTGGGCTAGAATTCCAACTGAAAAGAGAAAGGCTTTGTAGCCCCAAATCCAAGAGTGCCTATTTGTTGGGTATTCTGAAGATTCAAAAGGGTACAATTTTATCAACTTGAGCACTAACAAATCCTTCATTGAAAGGAGTGTTCAGTTCCAAGAAGAGCCTTTAGTAGCAATTGAAGTTGGAGAGTCTTCTTCACCACCAGATCCATTGAATGTAAGTGGAGAGACAAATGAGTTTGCTGATTCTTATATATATGATAATTATGATTTAATTGCATATATTGACATTCCTACAATACCAAAATGGGAATCAAATACCATTCATGTTGTTGGGGAACTAGCTGGAAATCCTAGTGACCCTAGGAGGACTAGATCTTAGTTTGAGAGTGCCCTGTCTATGAAAGACCCTTTGTTTGAAGAGAAGTTATATGTGATGGTTGAATCAGACCCACAGACATATGAATACACATCACATGATCCAATATGGAAAAAAACCATGAAAGAATAATTCATCTCACTCCAGAAGAACAACAACTTGCGAACTGGTTGATGTTCCCCCAGGGAGGAAGATAGTTCAATGTACGTGGGTTTTCAAGACTAAGTTTTCTGCTGATGGTTCACATTTGAAATACAAGGAAATATTGGTATCCAAGGGATACTCACAAGTACATGGTATTGACTACAATTAAACCTTTGCACCAGTGACAAAGATGGACTCCATAAGGATAGATTTAGCCATTGCAGCTTCAAAGTAGTGGGAGGTACATCACATGGATGTGAAGTGTGTTTTCCTAAATGGATATCTCACTGAATATATTTACATGCATCAACATCAAGGGTTTTTGTCTAATCCATCTTTTGTGTGCATGTTAAAGAAATCATTATATGGGCTCAAGCAAGCCCCCGGGGCTTGGTATGCAGATTGATGGCTTTCTGTTGTCATTGATTTTTGTTCGATGCAAGTCTGATCCTAATGTTTATTTGAAGATGATTCATGGTTCTTTGATGATTATTTTCTTGTATGTGCATGACCTTCTAATTACAGGAAGTTCAAAGAAAGAGATTGCCTCCTTGAAGGATGCAATGAACCATGCCTTTTCTATGACTTATTTGGGGTTGTTGAGCCAATTCTTGGGTCTTGAAATTGCTCAATACCAACATGGAATCAAATTAAATCAGTCCAATTATGCCTTAGACCTGTTAAACAAGTTCAACATGAAATATTTCAAGCCAAGAAAGACTCCCTTCCTTTCAGGAGTTAGGCTTGAAGAAGCAGGTTCTTCTCCTATGGTAAATAATACACTGTATCAACAGTTGATTGGGTGTTTGCTTTACCTTACACACACTCGAACTGATATATATTATGCAGTTAGTGTGGTACATGGATCAGCCTCATGAGATCCATTGGAGAGCAGCCAAAAGGATCCTTAACTTTGTTCAAGGAATAAGAACTCATGGGATCTTCTACAAAGCTAAATCTGATCTTGATTTGATTGGGTTTACTGACAGTGATTGGGTAGGTGACAACACAAATAAAATTTCAACATCAGGATATGTGTTAATGCTCTCAAAAGGACCAATCAATTGGTCAAGAAAGAAGCAGAGTGACATAGCACTCTCATCTATAGAAGTAGAGTACAGAGGAGTTGTAATTGCAACAACTCAATGTTTGTGGTTGCAGGGAATACTTGGTGAGTGTGGCTTCGAATTAGAGTTTTCAACTATTATCTATTGTGATAATCAGAGTACCATTCAAATATACAATGATCCAATTCAGAGAAAGAGAACCAAACACACTGATATCCATATGCACTACATCATATAGCTTGTGCATGATGGCACCATTCACCTACTCTTCCGTGCATCTTCAGAACAAGTAGCAGACATCTTCACCAAAGTTTTTTTGTGAGAAGACATTCAGTAATCTTAAATCACTATTGGCGATTTTTGATCATGCTATGAAGCATGAATGATGACAATATTTTCAAATTTTGTTTTACTGTCCATGTTTAAGGGAGGATTTTCCCACAGGGTTTTTGCCTCTTTCCTTGGTTAAATGGACATGCAGTATGTAAAGGGTGACTAAGCCTTGTTGCTAGGCCCTATAGTTTTCTGATATTTACTCATAAATTCAAGCTTAAGGGGGGGTTTTAGAATAATCAACCCATATTTACCTACCTTAGACATTAATTAATTCATTTTTGTCTTATTTACCTAGTCTCCTTTATTCTACTCTATGCTAGTTACCTTCTACATGTCATAGAAGTTAACACTTTCTAATACTGAGTCATGGAGCACTTGGGAAACCTACTGGTAACCATATTTAGCATGTTTTATTTATTCTAGATCCTCCAAAGCGCATATCTATTTTTTCTGCAAAGCTGCCTGTTTTATTGAGAATTAAGGGAAAAGGGAAAGCAAGACTAGGTGTAGCTGAATTTTTTTTGTCCACATCATCCTCCATCCTTTTATCCTAATAAAAGCATGTATTATGTGTATTTACATCCCTTATTAGCTTACCTACTTGAATTTGCTAATTCGTGAGCCTCTAAGTGGATTTGGAAACTGCTTAATGCACCTATGGGGGATTTGACTAGATTTAGTAAGCCTACTTTTTTAATATTTCAAATGGAATCCTTATTCATTTGAATATCTCATGTAATTATATATTTCAGCAGCCTATGACTTCACAAGGTTGTCTATTGTACACTTATTCAATACATATTAGTGTTATGCTCCAATTTCAGTCTCCTTTGATGGTAATTTTACATGTTTGATTATCAATTTTGTGAGTGTAATTTTTCTATCAACTGGGTTCAATTTCCATAGAATAAAGATAGATGGTGAGATTGGAACCTAGCATATCATAAATTTAGAGAGAAAATTTTAAATAAATAGAAACCACGAAGGCGTAAATTCATAGAAGAATTTAGAGTAACGGGAGTCAAACTTACATACTCTTAGCACCCCCAAAATGTCATGTGGTTACATGTTGGTTATTTTTCCATTTGTTTACTTGTTATATGAGCAGTCCCTCTGCCAATTTTCCTTGGAATCCAAAAGAATCTACCAGCGCTCCTTCCATGGACTGCCAACGATTACTCGGCAGGGTGAGTTGGTAAATGCATCACGGAATCATTCTCTTAGGATTTATGGAATGACATAATGGGATCAGAGTGATCAAATTCCTACCCACTATTCACTCCTCAGTGGGAATAATATATACTAACTTTATGGATAGCTGCATTTAAAACGAAATGAATGCCTTATTAACAGAGATTCACTTAGAGTTAAGAATCACCCCATTTACAAAATACGGTCAACCGTCATAACCATGGAGATGTTGACCGATTTCCTTTTCATGCATTCTAGTATCGAGTACAACCTTTCTTCCCATTCCAATATGGCCAAAAATTTATATCATTTATGCAAAATCAATAAGCTTTCAAAATGAAGCGCCAGTTTTGCGCATCTGAGATCTCATACCAACTCAAACCTTCCAGGCTTGGATCTTCATAACCTATGAATTTCAAGTAATTAAATAAAGGACTGTAAAGCAACTTAGTAGGTATACAATTCATTACTTTCCAAAATAAAATGGCGCTAGCTAAAAGTAAGAAGAGGAATTGATGGACATGACACAATACATAATGCATGGTAGAAATATAGGTTAAATCTTTTTAACTGAGGTAGTTTCCTGCCTTTGGCCTGATACAGAGGTCCCATGAGGAGCATTGCAAGCCTGCAGCGACTCCCACTGTATCTGGTGTCAAGTGGATTGCATAGTGTACTTCTCCAGATATAGATGTTACTTTGTATAAGAAGATGGTGGGAAATATACTCTACTTAACACATAGCATACACAACTTTCCTATTGTTGTCTGCCATGAGGTACAATAACATAACTTGAGGCATGTGAATAGTATATATCATCTTGTTGTACAATATTCTTCAATGAAGAGGTTTCCTTGACTAGTTTAACCAACTCATATTTGGGCCGGAGATCTTGATAATAGAACGTCCACATCTGATTATGCTTTTATGATAAAGAAAAAAAAAACAATTTGCCATTGATCTTTATCTGCCTCTGATCTGCGGCGAACCCTCATGTTATCTGGTGGCTAAAGGAGCCTTCGAAGATATGGTGCATTAGTTTCTCTTCACATGATCTAGTGTCAATTGAATAGCATCTGTGTATAAACCTCCAGACAGTCCAAAGAGCAGTAAATCCTTCTTGTTTTGATGTTTAGTATTAATCTGGGATATGTTTCATCTGTTAACAATGATCTCCATTCAATTATTCTGGTAGTTGGATAAATATTAAAAATAAATTCAACATGGAAGATATTGGCTAGATTGATCGGGATTTTTCATTGCATTCAAATCATGAGTCAGTTGCACAAATGCCAATTCACTTGAGTGGCATTTATAGTAACCAAAACCGCCTTAAAGGATAAGTTTGGTGGGCATTGCATCATGCATCAAACTGGAATCTTGATGACTTGGTAGATAGGCATTTTCATCGTTCAACATTTGTGCTTAGTTTCAAACTAAATGCACCAATCTTGGGCGCAGATCTCGGCATTTATCTTACATGTTAACATGCAAGATATGGAAAAATATGGAAGGACAAATAGGTAGACTCGATAAGGAAGGAAGGAAGCCTCGTATTCTTTGAAAGGAAGGGTAAAACAATGCACATTCCATTACTAATGACCAGTGTGTGATGAAATCTGGTGAAGGTCACGTGATCGAATCTCACAATCTCTATCAAACTATTCATCACTGACGTAAATGATGGTTGCTCTAGTTTTAGGGTTCTTTCCACCTGTATTAGAGACTACCAAGGCTTCAACTGCCACAAACGGGACCTAGGGTTAGTGCCATCATAAAGATAAGTTTTGATTCTAGTTTGTTTATACCACATGCAAACGAAGCCCGCTAGGGTATTTGCTTGAGCAATGGAGTAGTTTGTCAGACATCAAATTTTGAGCATTAGGTTTGTTGGAACTAAGGTCAACTCTATGTAGGTTTAGCGTGCAAAATGGAACAAGTGAAAAGATGAAAATATACATGCAGGGTTTCCAAATTTTTTATTAATGTGTTTTGTTTTATTTTATTTTTAATTTATTTGTTTATCTAAATTTTTGCAGGTTTCAGTCGGTTGAAGGATAGATCAAAAGATGGGCTGAAGAACAGATCAAAAGATCTGCTATTTCATTTTTTATTATATTAGTTATTTTATTATAAAAATTTGTAGGTTTTGTTTAATGTTAATTAAATATACCTATTTAAAAATCATTATCTAGATAAATTAATGTTTAATTTTTAATTTTAATATTTAAAATTAAAATGTTTTAATGTGTATAAACCTAGCTAATTTTTAGAAATTTATTAAAAAACTTTTAGAAAGACTAATATAAATATACATTGTTTTTTTTTATATATACTATTCCTATTAAAAGATTTAAAAAGTATTTTTAGAAAAAATAAAAATGTATGTTTACTTGTCCATTTTTTTTGTTTATTGTTGATTAATTAATTTATTTTAATTTAAAGAAACTAATTCTTAATGCATTATTTTATTTTTAAAATAATTAGAAAATTATTAAATAAAAAATAAAAATAAAAAGAGACCAAAAATTTCAGAAATTTTTTTAGATTTGAAAGATTAAAATTACTTTTAATTTCTAACAAAATAAAAAAATCAATAGTAATTAAGACTAGTTAGAAATAAAATTTTAACAAATAGAAACATTCAAGTAAATTAAAACAAAACTAATTTTCAACTGAAAAATAAAACTAAAGCCTACCTACTCTATTCTAAAAGAAAAATTATAATCATTCAAGTGAAGTGAAATTGCCAGTGTAACCATCTATCTGACAAGAGTAAACAGAAATTCAAATCTAATTTTACCAAATGAAATCTAAGATGTATAAAAACATGCGAAACTAAGTGTTGAAAATGTAAATTAATGAAATAAAAGAAAAAACAAAACTGATTTAAACTAGTACTTACTTGGATCCATTGTTCGAAGCAACTTCCATTTGTAGGATATTCTTCATGATTTTGATCACCCAATATCCCTTCTTCATCCTTCTCTATTTTCTTCTTACATATTTGCTCCTCATATGATGTGCATAATTATTCTAACGTCGATTCTTATTTTTCTTCAGGAGGACTAGTAAATCTTTTAGCTACTATTAAGATCCCCTCTTCTTGAGAAGAGGAAATCCCTACCTCTGCTAGGATCTGGGTGAGATTCTCTAGGCTTATGCTCATCCTAATATTATTTTACTGGAATCAAATAAAGTACTAGAAAAAACAAGTACATGAAAAGCACAAAAAGTAGCACAAAACGAGTGCAAAAACAGAAATAAAAAGGGTGCACAAAAACCTATACAAAATAAAGAATAAATAGATACAAAGTTAGAAGAAAGTTAGTATGAAACAAAGGCTATCCCAAAAATGAAAACAATCCAAACTTTACACTACAAACTGTAAAAGAAAACTTGCATAAAAACAAACTCGCATTTGCAGAAAAAGAAAATACTTTGCAGAAAAATGAACACACTTGCGAAAACAAAGGAACAATAAGGCTTTGGGGCCCCACTATAGTGGATGCGTCTAGCTGTTACACCACGGAAATCCCAAAAAATTCCGTAGTGAAGTCGTCCTTGTGTCTTATAGTTTTCCCCTCCCTTTTGCTATGTAATGTAAAAGTAATCTACCTATCTATCTAAACTCTAATCCCTTTTAGCACCTTCCTGGCAACGTTGCCAAAATGTTGGTGCAAATATTAAAAAAATTATAACATATATCCAATGATTTAATTGTCAACCCAGAGAGAGCGTAGACTTGTAAGGTAGAGACAAAATATATGCAGGGGCGGAGTGTCACTGAACTTAATCTATAACTGAAATTGAAAATACATGAATGAAATTGAATTAAACTTACAAAAGTAGGAAATGACATGAAATAAACTAGTATAAAGCAATCGACATTAGTTTGTGAGCTCACATAAAATCAATCCTGAAAAATGCATAAGAAATAAATAACTAAAATTCTATACTAACCGCTCATAATAAATAAATTGTTGGAAATCTATATTAACATAAGAGAGTCAAAGGAGGTGCAATAAGCATCATCTCCATTACATAACACTCAAAATCTATTCTATGACTAACTCTGAAATATTCTCTACTTCCAAACCACTAGAGAGGCCTCTAACCAAAATGAGGAGAGAGCACTCCTATTTATACATGATTTCAAGATAACTTATCATAATTACAGATTCACTATTCTCTCAACTTATCCCTCAAAATCCTCAACAAATTTACAACTCATCCCTTCAAATCCTCAACAAATATTGGATGAGATATTCTCTCCACATTTCCATGATCTTCTCCTTGAAGTTAGCTCACATCTAGAAGATGAAATTCGAATCTAAGGCTAGGTGGTCACTTTTAAGCTTTTTAAAGTATTCAAATACACCTGTAAGCATTACCAAACTCATCCAACTTTAAAGTATAATGAAAATATGTTATTTTTCTCAATAATTAACCACAAATTCACTCAAAATACTCAAAAATAAATGATTTGGAAATGGTAATATAAACCCATATTTATTATGAAAGTGGTGAATATTAATGGTTTTATTGAAGGATAAGATAGGAATAAGGTGACAAATGGTATAGGAAAGATAAATAAAATGTGGTCTTTTTGTGGGTCAATAGTGACGTAGCCTCTAAACCTCATAAACAATTGTTAATGCTAACTTCTCTACGTGGGAGTATCTAAGCTGAGGACCAACTAATGCATGACTGAGGTAATAGACAACATGCTCTTGGAGCTTGTCGTCCTTATGAACCAATACCACCCCAATGGTCGACTCTGAATTAACCAGATACAATATAAAGTCTTTAGAGTAATCTGGTGGATGTAACAAGGGAGCCAACAACAAATATTTATTCAATGCCTCTAATGCAAGTTGTGTGGTTTCATCCCATACGAATGGAGTGTCCTTCTTAAGAAGACACATGAAACCATTAGTTATCTTGGCATGGTTTACTATAAAATGTTGAAGGAAATTAGATTTCCCTTGCAGGATTTGAAGTTTTCTAATAGACCAAGGAGGAGGCATATTGACAATGGCCTCTACTTTTAAAGGATCCACCCAAATTCCTCTTTCTGACACTATAAACCTAAGTTGTCATCCTAACTCAAGGAAAATAACACACTTGTGGGGATTCAATCGTATTTTGTAATTTCTACATCATTCAAAAATTAAGCGAAGGTGATCTAGATGGTCCCTCCTCTTGAGAGAATGGGAAGAAAGATCATCAAGGTATGACTCGACAATATTTTTAATGTCATGGAAGGAAACATTCATTGCCCACTGAAAGGTAGCCCCGACATTTTTCAAACCAAAGAGAATTTTTTTGTATGCGAAGGTACTCCATGGACAAGAAAATCCATTTTGTGTTGGTATTCCGGCTTGATTTGAATTTGATTGTATCGAGAAAAATCATCCATAAATGAAAAAACTTCACTACCCGTACAAGCATCAATAATTTTATCTATAAAGGGCATGGGGTAGTTGTCCTTGCGACACATTTTATTTAGGTCACAAAAATCAGTGCATATGCATATCGTCCCTTGTTTCTTATCAACAGGAACAGGATTGGATACCCATTTCGTCAAAGAAATCGGGCAGATAAATCCAACTTTCAACAACTTTTCCACTTCAGCGTTAATGGCTACTTCTTTACATGGATTACTAGGTCAAATCTTTTGTCGAAGAAGTTTAGAATCATGATAGGTTCATATTTCATGCTCTACGATCGATGGATACATGCTTGGCATCTTTCCATATTACCAGGAAAAAAAATTAGCAAAATTCCTTAAATAAGGCAGCATATATAGAAATATCCTCTAGAAAGCAGTTTGCACCGATATGCACATTTTTGACGTCGTTGGGGTTTGCAGAGATGTTCATAGGAATGGTAACATAGATTTTTTCCATATTCCCCTCAGTAAATATTCCCTCATTTGGAAAAGGATTAATCAGTATATCAACATCTTCATCCAGTCTCACATGGAACTCTTAGTTTTCAATTCTACTTAGCTCTAGAAGAAAGTAGGACCTATGGTGAAGATCTTCGCAAATATTATCTCTCCCACTCTTAGCTTCCAAAATGGGTTCATCTGAAGGAAAAAATTTGTCTAGGTAGTCATAGTAATATAAAGAGTTCTCTACCTAGGTAGGAAGGTAAGCTTCTTCTGATTCCTTTGAGACTATAGAAGTAGTCGCGATAAAATCAGCAGTGGTGTCTTTGATATATTTATAAGCCACTTCCACTGCATATAAGGGCACCTGAGGTTCATGACAGGAAGGAAGGACCCAAGTATCATTTCTATAAACAACCGTTGTGATAGAATTCCCTACACTCATAGAACCTAGATAATTTATCGGGGCTGGGATATCAAATGTGCCCATTAATGATGAATACATTCCAACCCCCAATCTCTCATTAGGTGGTTTAACTTGATCAACTGAAGGTATAGTGGATTCATTAGTTTCCAAATGGACCTTCCAAGTAAAACTGAGCTAGTCAATAGTAACCAACTTCCCGTCATGTGGAAAAACCACCACTCACAGAACAACTGAGGCAATCACACACATCACGTAAGTCCATATTCTCCCCAAAAGAAAATGATAGTCCAAAGGAACATCAATCACCTCTACTTCAACAGCCACTACTTTATCTACCAGCTTAATCTCAAAAGTTGGTAGGATACCATGCGGAAGGAAAGACCTCTTGTCGAAAGTAGTAGTCGAAAGCAATAAGTAAGGTGTTTGACGGAACTAGCTCTGGGGAAACTAAAGCTTTCTAGCAAGAAATAGACATGACACATGTGGAAGCACCTTCGTCAACAACTGTACATCCAATGGTTTTTCCACCATGAACGACATCTACTAACAAAGCCACATGATACGTTAGGTGAATCTTAACATCTGATAGATTGAAATTCACCAACAAGATCGAGGAATCCATGCTTCCTAAGGCTTCTAAGAGGGTATCCCGCTGAGCAGGACATCTCTATAGTGACTTCCAATGCGAACATTTCATAAGGCGTTTGGGCCAAATATTCCACCACATAGTAGTTAGAAGTCACCCTAGAGTTTGGATTGTGAAATGCCTTTTTAAAGACACCTTTCAGTATTTTAGGCATTAGATCAACATGTTTCTTGATCAAGAGAGGCTTAGAGGTTTCACCAACATACTTACCCTTCTCAGGAGCCTCAGTCTCATAATTTTTATTTCTCATATGGAGTAAGGTACTAGATTGTACCATATTGATATATTTCTGATAAGGGGGAGCAGAGGGAAACTTCACCTTCTTATTATCTTTCTTACCCCCATCAACATTATTCGTGGTTTTCTTCTTATTTCGATTACCCTCACCCTTCTTCCCTTTTTTTCTTTTTCCCATTAGGCTGCTTATTTCCCTTCTGAGAATATTGTGCAAAAACATTTGCAGTTTGAGATGAGGGGGTGGAAGCCTTTGCTGCCTCCACTGTAGATTGCTTCACTGACAACTCATGGAGTTACTTGGCCAGTGACACTATAGTGGGAGAATTAACTGAACCGACCACACCATCCGCTCGGGGCCCAAGCTTGGGTTTCTCGATGCTATGGGTAGACCATGGTGCCTTAGGTATAATTTCATATAATATCCTAGAATAAGCATATATCAAGTCCATCTGCTGGGCCCTGAGGATAGCCTCTTCTTCAATGGTCACCCTCGAAGTGGTTACGTCCTTAGATATATAAGGAAGTAAATGTTTTAAGAACCACTCTAACAAGAAATCGCGGGATATGGTGTCTTTTATAAGCCTCTTCCATATTCGCCACTCTTGGATATGATCTAAGATATGTGTGGGTTTGTCTTGCCAAAAGGTAGAAAATAGGTATGTGTCAGCATCATACTGGACAAGAATATGGAAGTGATTAGGAAACACATTTTATAAGTCCAAACAATTTTCAAATTCAGCAGAGGGAAGTTCAATATACCATTTTGCTACAACACTAGACAAGGTTCTTTGGAAAATCATCAACCCAACGGTGTCATCGTTCAGTGAGTTTGAAGAGAGCCATAAGTGAAAAGTGGTTATATGGGCACCTGGATCTTCACCAGCTTTTCCCTCAAACTTGGGAATGTCTTAGAGTAAATTTCTAGGAATATGTTTCCATGTGGCACTATGCTGCACTAGGTCATTCATTAACTTGGACAAGTATGGAAAGTTTAAAGTTTCCAAGAATGGAATTTTAGGCCTACCTGGAGCTTGAAAAGCATGATTCTGGGATGTAGAAGGAATTCCCCCCTGGTTCCCAAAAAAAAAGGTGTGGTTGCTCTGAGCCACCAGTTGTGAAGTAATTGGACTACTTTGAAACAGATTCCATAGGTAAGCCAGTGAATTACTTGTGTGTGGTGCATTATAGGTGGTTTGAGCCACTCCAGATGAAACTGGCATCTAAAATATAGGATTCAGTATCCCTCTACTAAAAACAAAAAGTGGAGAGCTCATGAATGGGATCAAAACCGATGTTTAGAAACCTTGACAAAAATCATTTTTGTTTCCAAATTGCATGTCGACATATGCAAGTGTAGGACCTAGATAAGGAGTGGATGGGGGAATGTGCCCCCCATTCCACAGGAAACCCTGAAAAAATGAGGAGGATCCACTAGGACCACTCTGAGTAGTATTCATCAAAGAGGGGGAAGCGAAAGGTGCATTGAGAATATCAGTGACCACCCCACTAGAAGGACCTACCACATTAGAGTAAGTCAGTGGTTGGAGCACTCGACTACTTGGTGACAAAGGTGTAGTAGGTGCATTTGGTCTTGGAGTACCAACTGGGGGAGGTGGAACTCCTCTAGACAAAATGACTGAAGTGGGGGTAGAAATACACTCTCTAGATCTAACCATAACTCTACTCACAGAAAACACCAATAATAGGTGAATCAAAGGGAAGAACTTGGACGATCACAGGATCCTTTAAGTCAGTTAGACATGGGTTAACATTTCTTGCAAACTCATCATATTAAAAGTATTCAATCTCTACTGCAGTTGTCTCTTCCTGATTAGTCCTAAGTCTTGGTTCACCTAGAACTTTGCTAACTCCTATTGGTTCAAATGAACTGTTAGTACCTACTCTCCACCTTTGAGGGGGCGGTGGAGGCTCCACTGTATCAAATGGAGGAAGGTTTTGTAATCTTATCAACCTACGAAGAGGTTGGTCCTCCATAGCTAAAAAATTGACTCACACACACCTAAAGGAAAACTAAATACACACAAACAAAACAACACTCACTAAAAATTTCCTAAAGCCACATAGACACAACATGTATAAGATATGCCTTCCAAAGGAAAAATTGGGATGATTAAGGCCCAGGTCCAACCAGTGAAGAACTGATAGATGGTTACTTGGAATCCCATGAATATGTTCTTAGGAACAATCGAAGGAATCACCCAACTTCCCTACCAAGCTATCTACCAGGGTTACCTTCCAAGTCCGTCCAAGGTAAACCAGAAATAGCCCTCCGGTATTACCTATGTATGATACCTCGTGCCAAGAGAATAAAGGATACTGTAACTACACTAAGAGTTTGGAGAAATAGTCATAATCCTAATCCTTATGCATGGGTAGGGTAGCAAATCCCAAAACCCTATCAACACCAGCATCGCATGGGGCCCAAGAGGTGGTATTGACAAGATCCTCAAGCGTGTAAAAATACTGATCTACACTCGAACAAGCAATTAGAGGGTTATCTCCTTGGTCCAGGTCCTTACGCAGCCTCATGCTTAACTCCTGTGTGAGAGGAGCTTTCCATATGGTCTCATGTAGAGGAGGATTTACCTAGTTAAAGGCCAACTACGTCTAAAGTCAAATACTTATGGATAGTTAAAACTCTATAGTCCATAATTCTAACCTGAACTAGTTGATGTATGAACCTAGAAAAAACAAACTTACGACTAATTTTTAATTAAATCATTCTTTTTAATTGGCTCTTATTAGTCAGAGGTAGTGATATGAAACTATATGGTGTTATAGACTTGGCAAAAGAAAGAAAAAAAGATGTAAACAATAAAATTTCCAAAGCGAATTGCAACTACTATGGCAATTTTTCTTTTCTTTTTCTTGTAAATGAAAGCTAATGAATTTTTTAAACAAATCATGAGAAACTACAAGAATTTAAATTTTTTATTTTTTTCTTGAAAAACAACAAAAAGGTCACTAGATGCAACCTAATGAAAAAAGTATAAAAAAATTGTCTTTTCTTTTCAAGAACTTTCAAAAATTATAAGTGAAACTAAATGCAATCTTGAGCAAGTTTGAACAATCTAAACATATAGAAGCAAATGATGCAAGCAAATTCTATAATAATGCACTTCAACCTGATGGAAAGAAATGGCATAAAACCAAACTTTGCGGAACTATCCAATCGAAGACCAATATATCCAAAGCAACAAGAATGACTCATTCATACCACTAACATCAATACACAACATACGATGTTTCCAAGGACTTATCAATGACCCAAAAAGCACAAGAACTTAGCCCTAATCCAAGTAAGAGGACCTACAACATTCACCAATGAAGAAAATCAAACACAAAACACTCAAGGACTTAAAAAATCAAGTAAACTATGAGATGTACATACCTAAGACTTATAGCATCATGTCAGAAACAGAACCTAAACAAGCATCAGAGAGGTCAAAAAATAGGGACAAGAAAGAACCCTATGAAATCAGAGACACCTACAAGAACATGTGACTGTTATAAAGGAAAACTGCATGTGACACACAAATGTCTGGAGAGAAACCCACGTGTTCAAAGTGAAATACGTGACTGTCAACAAGACAACCCGCGTATACTGTCAAAAAATTTCAAAAAATAAAAGTACTGACAGATAGGCCCTGAACATGAAAAACTAAAAAATAAAAGGAGAAAACAAAAAAACTCACAAACAGAATAAAAAAGAGCCAAAGACTGGTCAGGGAGCCTAAAGAAAGGACCCACAATAGGATGGAATCCCCAGTGGAGTCGCCAGTTCTCTTGTTTAGGAAAACACACCCTTATAACCAAGGGTCTCTTGGGTTACCAACTTACTAGACTAAACTTACAGACAATGAACCATGTAGAAATTGAAATAGGAATAGGAAGAACACTGATCAAACCTGGTTTATGATGGTTGATCCTATCTTTTCTTCTCCTCTTCCAGTTGCTTCCACAGCTTCTAGGGTGTCTCCAATCACCTGCAAAGAACAAGTTCTTCTTGCAAATATCTTATATATATATAGATATCAATGGTTAATGAAGTAACATATTCAGATTGAAACTATAAAATAATTCAGAAATCAATATATACAAGAGTGCAGAATATTGGAAGAAGAAATTTATTTAATAATAAACAAGGATGGTGAGATTACAACCCAACGTCTGAAACAAGTGCTCCTCTGCAAACCAAGGACACTGAGTTCTGCTGATCCAAGATGTATGAAGGAATACCACCAACATAACTTTTCTCTTGTAAGAATGATTTATTAGCCCCAACCCATACCTTCTATTTATACATGAAGAAAGAGAGAGGTTTTGAAGGTTGACATGGTTGAGGAAGTTGAGATAGTTATGATTAAGGGCTCAACTATCCTTGACTAATCGTGTTTTATATTTTTTAATTTCTAATTAAGGTACATGAGACTATTGATATAGGAAAGTTTCATATGATACCTGTCTTGCTTTAAGGAAACCCACGTGTGAAAAGTATACACGAGTTGCAATACAAATACTTGCGTGTGACACACTGGCTGCCGTGAAAATAGTTACGTGTGCAACCCTAATGTCCAAATAAAAATATATTCAGCTGGTTAGATGATGATGTATCAACAATCATGCTCATCTATTGTGTTTTGTCTACTTCAATCTAGTTTCTCCTTTTGTGTTCTGACATATTGGATGTCATTACTTAGACAAAGAACTACCATTTTATATGATAACAGGTTGTGAAAAACACATCTTGTATTCAAACTAAATCCACACTTATTCAAAAAACACAAAACACTCTATAAACAATATTTACAATGAACCTATGCTAGATGACCTAGGAATAGTAGTTTTTGAGGTAGATCCCATTGTGGGGCTCTCCCAAGGGTATCCCATCATAATATATTAAACCATAAGCACCTTTCTTTAAGACATGACTGACAATATAAGTCCCATGCCACATAGACTCTAGTTTTCTTGCCCCCAAATTATCATGCTTCTGGTCATAAGTCAAGACCTGTTCATCTTCGTTGAAAGAGTGAGGTTGAACGGATCTGTCATATTGATATTTCATTCGTCGTTTGTGTGCCTCATTTGCTAAGGTAGCATTGCGATGAGTCTCATGAAGCTTGTTTAAGTACAAGAAGAATTCTTCCTCTAAGGTCGTATTGGGTAATATTTCGACAATGAGTTTTAGAGGAGGAATGTCACACTCTATTGGAAGAGTAGAATATAGTCCATACACCAATTGAAATGGTGTAAAACTAGTGTATGTTTTAATAGTAGTCATGTAGGCCCATAGCGCTGAAAAATGTTGCAAATGGCAATTAGACTTAGCTTGTCCTACCATCCGTTGAAGCATAGTTTTTAAGGATTTATTAATTTCCTCAACCTGGTCGTTTTCCTGTGGATAGTAAGGTGTAGAATTGTCGTGATGAAACCCTAATTTTGCACTTAATTCCACCATCATCTTGTTCTGAAAATGTGACCCGTGATTAGTAACAATGGCCCTAGGGATCCTGAATCTAGTAATAATATTTTAAATAGAAAAAGAGAAGTTGTATTTCCATATTCGACATACATAAGAATAGCCTCGATCCATTTAGTGAAGTAATGTACAACCACAATGATGTAGCCATGCCCCCCGGATGAGGTAGGTCTACAATGCATGAATTATAGGCCCCATTTTGCAAAAGGGCCAACTACTATGACAAGATGTAATGGAGCAGGAAGGGTGTGCTTTTTTTTATGTAAATAATTGACAAGGAAAGCATTATTTGACAGTTTCAATGCAATCTTCAAAGAGCGAAGGAAAAAAATACCCAGTACGTAAGATCTTCTGGGAAATATCCAACCCAGATACATGACCTCCAAAGGCTCTAGAATGGAAATAATTTAGAACAATATCAACTTCTCCCTGAGTGAGATAACATCGTTATATGGTGTCAACTCCATAGTGGTATAAGGTGTCATTGATAATGAGATAGTACTCGACTTGGTGGCGAATGCGATGACTCTCATCCCAAGTTGCCTTGGGATGATATTGTTGTGTCTGGAAATAGAGAATGAGATCTCCATAATAGGGGTCAGAAATACTAATGAGGAACACAAATTCATCGAGAAATGAATCAATGGGATGTGTTCCCACAGTAATACGGTGAAGGTTACGCATAATGTTTGTGAAGACGAGAGACTTCTTAGAACTAGTTTTGGAAAATTCCAACTCAAACTCCTGGAGAATGAAAATATAGGGTGAGTATTTTCCCCTAATTACTTGACGATTCAAGAAATAATACATGGGATTATAATCTTCGTAGACTATGGTTGTACAGAGAAAAATGTAATGACAGAACTTTTGGACCATGATGACCGTGGCTAGAGCAAGTTTCTCCACATGTGAATATCAGGTTTTAGAGTCTAAAAGACTCTTACTTAGATAATATATCAGATGTTCCTGATCATGTTTTCCCATCTGGAACAAAACCATATTGATGGTTGAAAGTGATGCAGCCATATACAGGGAATAATCCTTTTTATAATCCGTTGCAGAACATGTGCATGCATAATAACGTGTTTGATATTATTGAACGCATGCTGCACCAAATCATCCCTAACAAAAAGGGTATCCTTCTTCAATAGTTGCATGAATCAGCGTGTTTTTTCAGTGTAATTGTAGATGAAATGACGTAAAACTTTTCCTTCCCTTGCAAAATTTGGAGTTTAGTAACATTGGTTAGGGTGGGTAGAGCTAGGATAGCTTCAATATTCAGAGGGTCTATATGGATTCCATCCTTGGACACAATAAAACCAAGTAGTCAGCTAGTATCAACACAAAAAAACAATTATGTGGGTTTAATCGAATGTTAAAGTGGTGACATCTGAGAAAAATGGCTCTCAGATGATCAACATGCCAATCCCGCTGCTTCAAATGAGTAGGAAGGTCATCAAGATAAGGTTCCACAATGTGTTTAATGTCTTCGAAAGAATATGACATGGTGCATTGGAATCTAGCACCAACATTCTTCAAACCAAATGGAATCCTTCTATAGGCGAAGGTTTGTTGGCCTAAAATTCCTTCTTGTCTCGATCTGAGGTTCATTAACAACAAAATATCAATAAGAAACCTAAAGACATCAGCCTGGAAGAGCAAGCTTAGTCGGAAACACCTGCAAGGAAAGAGAAGTCTCACCTGAGATATCTTAATGTGTAACTGCTAGAACCATGTTTCCGCAGTTGGCGAGGGGTTATAGTCCCTTGGCGTGCGACTCAGATGCTCAACAGGTATAGGAGGATGGTGTCTATTACTATGTGACAGAGATGAAAATGTGTGTCACAATCCATGCACGACAAAACCTTGTCCTTCAAACTCAATAACTAGCGCAATTGTGCGACGCAGCTAATTCCTTACTTATAAATTGACAATGTGCGACTTATATTGTAACTTAGCAGCTTAACCGTGAAATCATGCATAACATGTTGACCGTTCCTTAAACATTCATTCATTCATATTCTGATTGCTAATATTGCAACATACATTCCATAGTAACTGTAATAATGTAAAGTAAGAAAACAATCACATAAATATTCAACATTTAAGAACATTCACCCATTTAACATAAGAAATCACGTGGAAACCTATCTGGGAAAAATCACCAAGGTGCTCTTCATTTCACATGAGAAATGTGTATAGAATCTTGTAGTCTATGACTTGCAGACTGTTATGAGATATATATAATGGACTCATAATCTTCTACCTCTCATTCTCTCTGGTTTATTACTTCTATCTACTCCTAATGATTCGCACACAGCCTGGATCAACTCTTCTACTAGATATGATGCACACTCTGCTACATATCTAGGGCTCAAAATCATTCTACTTTTACTAGTATCCTCTTCTAAGTCACCCAATACTGAATCTAAGTGAATATAATCTGGTCTAACCCTTATACATAATAATTTCCTCCTATTTATAGTATTTACAAGACTCTGCAGGGTAGACTAAGTACAACTCAGTTATTATAGACACAAGTAGCTACAAAATATCTGCAATTACATTGATGACAAGCCAAATTGGCCACAAAATTCCTGTATTACATTAACCATAGCCTTAACTAGCCACGAAAATGTCTTTAAGCCTGTATGTACAGGTCAAAACTAGCCGTAAAATTTTCCTTTAGCCTTCTGTCGAGTTGTCCTTTTGCAGTCTTCCTTGTCTTGTACTTGTTACTCTTTAACTCTTCTGCCTGCCTATTCCACTAGCTCTGGATGTGATTTTAATCATTTCACTGACCCTCGTCACAACTTTCTCTGCTCTGTGCTTGCGTTTCTTTCTTTACCTGATTTTCCTCCGCCACGCGCCCATTTTTCCTCTTTCGTTTGCATGTGGATTCTTCCTTATACAGTTTTCTTGGACCAACAGGCCTCCAACAGTCACATGTGGCTCATCCCGAGCCACTAAGTGAAATTGATAGCTTAGAAAAATTTGGTGTTGTGCAAAACTCAAGCCTCTAGTTCAGGCTGCGCCATAGGACCAACTTTGTCCTGAAATTCCTTCAAAATTTATTGCACGTTGGAAACTTCCTTTGTTACTTCCTCTGCCTCCTTGGCTAACTGTTCCACCTAGTTGGAACTGATATGTTTGGACAGTCTTTCTTCTAATGACCGCGTGATATGCTGAAGCTTTTGCTATACCGGCTGAATAATACCTATAACCCACGCTATTTCTGACCGGTGCGTTGCTACTTCCTCATTCATAGTTGTCGAGCACCCAATATGCAGATAAATTATTACCAACACACAGAGCATACGAGATTTATTGTCAACCCAAGAAAGTATTTTATTTCAAAGGATAAATGCACAGTATATGCGTTAAACACCAAATCAATGTAATTGAACACTCTTATCCTCTAACAACTATGTTCATCCCAAGAATCTGTGTAATCCTATTCACCTTCTAAATACTACAAATTCAATCACCTGTAATTCAGAAAAAATGATCTAAAATGAAAACAACAATTGCAGATAAAAAGGAAATCCTATTCACAACTCAGAACGAGAAAACTGCCTATTCAATCTAATTACTCTTGAAAGCCATAAACATAAATCAAATATTAATCTAGGAATTCAATTACGAAGGATTAAGTTCAGTTGTTCTAAGGAATTGACTTGTAGGAATGAAAATCAACAATCATAACAGGAAAGATAAATTGCAAGGATTCATAGGATAACAACTTGAAACTACAGGATGAACCAAGCTGCGTACAACTACCACTCAAATTACATAAAGGAATTTTCCTACCCAGTCGACTGTCACTCTGTACCACTTACCAATCTTAATAAAATGCAATCACAATTATACTGTAAATCAACACTACTACAACTGTGTACAAAGGAAATAAGATGAACAAAACATCACACAATACTGAATTGAAAAAGTCCGAAATTAACTCAGCGATCTCTGTGGAAGGCGGGCCCAGCCTTCACACAGAGATGCTGGATGAACAACGTGCAAATCTCTTAAATCATAGGTAACTCCTTATATTAAAGAATGAAAGATTACACAAGTTGCTTCCACTGCTAATACAATGAATGAATTATCTGTTTTCCAACCCCCTTGGGTCGAAACAGCTCCCCATATTTATACATGCAGATCATAACCCTCGATCCTATTAAAGGGAATCCATGAAGATCTCTGATCTTCAGGCGCCCTAAATATACTAGCTGTTACAAAACATGGTATGATAATGACATGGAAAATGTGAGAAGGCTGTTGACTTTCCCATGAGTAGCAATCTCTTCAGATCACAATTATATTCGAGCAACAATGTAGCGCGTTCTGTTACAGCTGCACTGTCACAGCTCGGTCTAGGATATTACATTAAAACCGCGTGCCTTCATTGATGATCGGGGACTGAGGGTCCTTTTAAGCAGCGAATATCCCTTTCTTTGATATTTGTTCAGCCCTCATCCACCTGCAGTCCACTTACCTCAAACTACCTTCATAAATCATAACATGTTGGCACATTTGAGAGATACACAGCTTTAATTATCACAATCATAAGCATTAATAAGATAAAGAAATGTTCAGTCATACCTTGGTAGTTTGGGGATGAAAGTGAGGACAACAGGTCTGATTAGCATGCTAAATGATGTAAGACAGGGGAAGAAAAGGTGATTGAAGGTGGTCAAAAAGGGGCAATTCCTAGGCTCAACATCTCCCCCCAACTATCCTATTGGATGTCCTCATGCAACAACCTACATTATTCAGAGTCTGAGTCCTGTACTGAGCTATGTTCATGGAGGGAGGAGAATATGTAGGGAAACTCAGGTACCTCATCTTCCTTTAGAAAGCCTCTGTGAGTAACCCAATACTTCTAGCACCGCTGCTCCTCTGCCCTAGTCAAGGAAAAATCTATATTATATAGTTTTGCTGGCCACCAAATGAGGGGGAATTTGAATTTCAAACCCAACCAATCAACTCCACACTCCCTCATGATTCCCACATAGCCCTTGACTCTAGAAAGTGCCTGCTTGAAATTTTTGAAACAGTAAGGATCCCGACTTCTAAGTGCAGAGGAGGCAGCCTGCCATCTATGTTTACTCCCTTCCAATGCTACCTGCTGATGTCTGGAAATGTAATTGGTGCAGGTGGAGATCACTTCTTCTTGCAGTCTCATGATATGTTGTGCCTGGGGGGGTCTTGAAAGGAAACTTCTGTACTGTGCCAAAAGAATTCCAGGATTCTGGGGTTCACTTCGAATCCATAAGTTAGTGTGGCCTTCATTATGGGAAAAGGTCTGAAAATACCTTTCCCACTGAGCATGATTACTCACAAAAGAGGCAAAGGCTCTTAGCTGAACATCCCCTGCAAATGGAATAGGGTTTGAGTGGTGGTACAGGGGGCAAGCCATCTCATGCAGGTATAATTCACACAGCAGGTTCTTCTCCTCAAAATTGCTTCCAAAGAATGTTTCCAAGAACTTTGCTGAGGTTGTGATTTCGAACGATCTCCCCTCCTGTACAGCCTTCAATTTAAACCAGACAAATTGCTCAAATAGGAACACTGGATAAGAGGAAGAGGGTTTCCTGGTGCCCATGAGTTCTTGAGAGAGTGTGTGTACATCTGTTCTTTTTCTCGCTGCATGGATTGAAACTTTTTCAATTCTCTCAACTTGCTCTACAGCTCTTCTTCCCGATTTCTGTGGGCCATACGTTCTTCATCCCACCTCTATTCCAGTGCTTTAATGATTTTTCTATGCTCACTCAAAGAAATCATACCTGTCTTGTGCTCCTCCACCTGGCTTTTCCATTTGGTCACCTCCATCCTCAGGGCTGAGACTTCTATTGTGAGGTTTAAAATTTCCTTTTTATAATGCCCTTCTTGCTCTGAGTCCAAATTAATGAAATTTCTAAGAGGTAGAAGCACTGATTTTTGTGGGGCAGTGTCCTCCAGTACATCTAAATTTTCTATGAGAGTTGCTGATTCTTGTGTGGCAGCAACATCCCTTAGACTTTCCTCAGCAGCTACATTCATTTCCTTCAGAGACACTGGTTCTTGTGTGACAGTGTCTTCCTCCTGGTCAACCTACATTTCTGAATTTGGTTCTTGTGTAACAGCAACATCCCCTGGATCCTTTTCAACAGCTGCATCCATGGATTTTTGAGACACTGGTTCTTGTGTGACAGTTTCTTCCTCCTGGTCAACCTGCATTTCTGAATTTGGTTCTTGTGTTGTTGGTTCTTGTGTAATAGCAACATCCCCTAGATTCTCTTCAACAACTGCATCCATGGATTTTTGAGACACCGGTTCTTGTGTGACAGTGTCTTCCTCTTGGTCAACCTGCATTTCTGAATTTGGTTCTTGTGTTGATGGTTCTTGTGTAACAACAACATCCCCTGGATTCTCTTCAACAGCTGCATCCATGGCTTTTTGGGACACTGGTTCTTGTGTGACACTGTCTTCTTCTTGAGAAATCTGTTGCTGAGATTGGATATCTTCCTCCTTGTGCAGTTCCTCCTCAAGGATTTCAGTGTCTCCTGAGGATTGTGTCTGTACCTGTTCATCCCCACTCCACTGTATATTGGGAATGATATCCCTTCCAGGGTTATCTTCTAATTGCAATCCAGGAATCCTTGCTGCAGCTTCCAAGGATGTTGGTTCTTGTGTAGCAACATCCTTTCTTACCTCTTCATCCTCCTGTTGTTGCAATTCTTCTTCTATGATCTCTCTATCATGGGAACATTCTAGATTTACAGTGCAAATCTCTTCATTAGATTCCAAAGTGTCCTCCATCCCAGGTTCTTCTCCCACTTGCTCTGCCGATTGGACAAGTATATTCAGGTTTGTTGGTTCTTGTGTTACATCCCCCTGTTCTAGTTCATCAATGTCCTGCCCTTGTGGCTCAGCTTCTACAATTTCTATGTCGTGGGAGAATTCTAGGGTTACAGTACGATATTTGTCCCCGACATCATGCATGATTTCATCCTTTTTCTCCTCTCTCATAGGAATGGTGGCAACTTCAGCAAGGAGGTTTAAAGATGCTGGTTCTTGTGTGACAGCATCTTCTTTTTCTGCAACTGCCTCTATTGTGTCCTCGGACTGCTGTGCTGTACAGGTGCAAAGTATAATCTTGTGGCCTGCCTCCTTGAAGATTTCCCCATAGGTAGGACAAATCACTCGCTCATATTCCTTGCCAGGCTCGGTAGAGTTCGATTCCTCCAACTGTTTTGCAGCCTCCACTAATGTATACATTTTCCTTTCACCTTGTTTTTTGCAGGTTTCCATCCATGTCTCCAATTCCCTTCAAAGTACTTGGACTTCCTCTTTTAATAGTGTGTTCTCCTCTAGAAGTCCTTCAATGCTGGGTTCCTCCTCGACTGGCCTTTGTGGAGCATCCATTGGCCTCGGTACAAAGATTGGGAACTCAACCTGTGCCTCTAGGGTTGCCCATATTTTTCTGGCTGCCTCTGCTGTTGCAGCTATTTTAGTTCTTTTCCTTCTGATTGGAGAGGTTATGTTAATTTCATTGATTGATGTTTTCTTTCTCCTTTGTGGTGTTTTCTTTTGAGGAGTTGGTATATCGAGATTCACAGCTAAGGTCGAAGGGATGTTTTGATACTCCTCAGGCTGTTCTTCCACAATTAAAGTTCCTCCTTCCCACTCAGATTAGGATTCAATAGTTACTGGCTCGATATTTTGTTTAATTATCCCAGCTCTGTCACCTTCAGGTTCAACTATCGCAGCACTTGGTGCTGCTCCAGTTTCACCTTCTGCTCGCAGAGCTGTCCTATTGTCTATGTTCTCCACAAGGTTTTTATGTACACCCTCCTCCAATTGTTCTACCTGTGCCTCTGGTTGTGCTTCTTCTGATATAGTTTCATCCCCCCCCAACTATATTGGAGGAACTCCGGTCCTCCAGCTGTGGTTGAACCTGTTCCTGTTCTATCTGGACACCCAACAAGGGAGCTGGTTCCTGAGCTCGAGCTGTGAAATGTTCCCAAGTTATGTTATGCTGAGCAAGGGTTCTTGAAATTATTAATTTGATGAGACCATGGTGGGTCAGGGAGGCAAATGGGTGTTTAGCGGCTTGGAAAAATGCCGCCATATGACACAAGTCATGGAGCAAATAGTATGGAATGTTCAATAAAGTGCCATGGCGGAGATGAGAAAGTAAAGGCAGGTCAGAATTATAAACAATTTGCTACCTACCTTCACAAGTGATGTACTTTTTGAGAAAGACAGCAACCTGATCCCATGGCCGTGGTAATGAGTACAGTGCAATCCCTCTTCTGGATGATTGAACTTGCTCCCCCTCTCGTAAAAATGCTTCCCATGTGCTCATTGTGGGAACTCGTCGTCCAAACCATGCCTTGCCCACCTATGGGATAGCAGTAACCTCGGATATAATGGCTTCGTAGACTTCTATACGTAGCCCCCACACCTCATAGTGAGTATCTGTGAGGTTTAAGGCAAATTGCAGGGCTGCTTCCCAATTAAAGCCATCCAGTCGCTCAAAAAACTCGAGCCAGCCGGCGGCTTGAAAGATGGCCAAAACTGCGGGATTTTTCCTAAGTTCCTGTGTATCCAAAGGTTCATGGTGAGCTGGAATCCCCATAATCCTGGCGGCAGACTGAGATTGCTACTTCGTAGCTTACAGAAACCAAGAATGGAGGTTGCAGCGTAGAGGGTGCACAAATCACTGAGCGGAGATGTTGAGTAAATGGGCAAATTTGGAAAGTTTAGCTCAGAAAAACGTTCGAAATTTTTATTCCAAATTAGGGGAGGTGGCGATTATTAGTTTTACGTCACATGGGGGAAGGATTTAATTAGGCTATAATGGAGATACAATTAAAGGTACGACTGATATCACTAAATCATATCAATATTTAATCATGTGAAAATCAAAGCCATACCTCGTGAGACTGTGCGTCGGATAGCCTGCGGAGAATGGTGGAACATGCGGTTACTGATGCTGCGAAGCCAAACCTATGCGCTATCATTAAATTGATCATGATGATGAGGATAATGCAATAATTTGTTCTGTCGGTTAAACACAAACCATCTCATCGCCAAGGTTGGAATTATGAACAAAGTGGTCATCGTATGGCCTAGTTCGCCGGCATGAGTCGGATGAACCAGAGCCATATCTAGCAAGTTGAAGCAATTCTTCTGTTAATACTGGAGTTACCTCTGCAAGTTTTCAAAAAAATGGCCTTTAACGCTGAAGACATCCGCCAAATGAAGCGGAATTGTAGATGCCAGGAATGATATCACGGCCGCCGGGAAATATGTTGCAGCCACCGGGAAATGTTTACGGCCACCAGCAAATATGTTGCAGCCACCGGGAAAAGTTGACGGCCACTGGGAAATATGTTGCAGCCACCGGGAAAAGTTTATGGCCGCCGGAAAATATGTTGTAGCCACCGAGAAAAGTTTACGGCCGCCGGGAAATATGTTGCAGCTACCGGGAAAAGTTTACGGCTGCCGGGAAAAAGGGCTTGACGGTCATCGGAAAAAAAGTCACGGATGCCAGGGAAAAGTCTTACGGCTGCCACGAAAAATGTTGCAGCCGCCGGGAAAGATGTCGCAGCCACCGGGGAATGTTTTACGGCTGCCGGGAAATATATCGCAGCCATCGGAAAGTATGTCGCAGCCGCCGGGAAATTTATTTTGAACGAAAAGGAAATGTAGCATAGGAAAGCATAGGAAAATGACTCCGCTTGACAAGCCCAATCTGGTCAGTCGCCTGGTGCTTCCCTGTAAATTTTTGAAAAACAACAACAAACAAAAAGATCAAATGCAAAAGGAAAAACAATTGTACGCTATAGTAGAAAAAAATTATTTATGTACAGTGGTTCAAACTTGATTTACAGTTTAACGGTTGGCAAAGGCAGAGAGAAGTTCCTGCCCTAGTGCCAGCTGATATTCTGGATCGGCGGCAATTTGTGAAATGAATGCATCCTTCGAAATAGGCTTACGATACAGTCGCAGCCTATGGCCATTAGCAAATAATGGTATGCGATTTTCATCAATGGTCAACAGACGAAAAGTGCCATTGTCAAATACCCTGTCGACCAAATAAGGACCCAACCACCTTGTCCGTAATTTACCTTTAAAATCCTTTTTGAACCTGGATTCATATAGTAATGCCCAGTCTCCTTCGCGGAAGATTTTCTTTTTAATAAATTGGTCATGCCAATTGGATCTCTGTTGCTGAAGCAACGCAGTCTGATCCACTGCAACTAACCGTTTCTTGTCCAATTCATTTAATTGGTTCAATCTTCTCTTCTGGGCCTCTGTTACATCCAGATTCAAATCGGTGGCTGTCTTGAGGGTTTTGATCTCAAACTCGATCGAAAAGATAGCAGTCTTCCCATACACTAAATCATAGGGAGAGAAACCTGTGGTGCCAAGCCAAGTCGTTCGATATGCCCATAGTGCTTCCGGGAGCCTGTCATCCCAATCCCTTCGATGGCTCTTAACTGTTTTAGTGAGGATGGCTTCAATAACCTTATTAGTACTCTCCACCTAACCATTAGCTTGGGGGTGGTAGGGTGAAGCCACCCTATGCTACACATGATACTTCTGGAGCAAGGATTTAAATTGGTGTGACATGAATTGCATCCCCCCATCGATAACCACTTCCTTCGGTACCCCAAAGCGGGTAAAAAATTCACTGTACAGAAAATCCATTACCGCCTGGTCGTTAGCCTTAGCCAAAGCTACAGCCTCCACCCATTTGGTCATATAATCAGTACAAACCAGAAGGTAAACTTTCTATCTGGAAGGAGGACTGATAGAGCCAACAAAATCTAGTGCCCATATATCAAATGGTTCCACTACTACTTGATGTTGTAGAGGCATCTGATCTGTTTTATTAGGTTGTCCCATCCTTTGGCAGTTGTCACAGGATTGAACATATCTTTTAGCATCCCTAAATAGAGTCGGCCAGTAGTAGCCCATCCGCAGCGCCTTGTGCCCTGTTCTTTTGTCTAAAAAGTGTCCCCCGCAAGGCTCATCATGACAGGCTTTCAATATGTGAAAGATCTCATCTTCCCTCACACATCTCCTAATCTCAAGATCAAGTCCTGTGTAGAAGAGATGACCATTTAGCCAACAATATCTGGCACTCTGCTGAATGATTTTTTTCTTTTCTCGTTTAGACATATGTGGTTGGAGCTTTCCTACAACCAAATAATTAGCGACGTCTGCATACCAGGGAGAGTGAGCTGAAAGTGTGAATAGATGTTCATCTGGAAAAGAGTCCTCAACAGGCAAACTATCATTACTGTTAGTGAGACAGGATAAAAAATCAGCAACGACATTTTCTTTTCCAGGTTTATCGATAATGGTAATATCAAATTCCTGCAACAACAAGAGCCACCTGGTCACTCTGGCATTGGTAACATGTTTGTTCATTAAATATTTAATGGCAGAGTGGTCAGTGTGCACGAATGTAGGATAACCAGTAATGTAATGTCAAAATTTATTAATAGAGTAAACAATAGCTAGGAATTCTTTCTCAGTAACCGTGTAATTAAGTTCAGTAGGGGCTAAGTTTTTACTAACATAATAGATGGCATAAGGTACTTGACCATCCTGCTATCCTAATACTGCTCCAATGGCGATATCAGAGGCATCTGAAGAAATATGGAAGGGTAGGGTCCAATTAGGTCCTATAGCTAGGGTTTTCACCCTAGCTTGTGCTGATGAGCACCTACTAAGGAATCTGGAATCCTTAGTAGCAGTTCAATGATGTAAACAAAAAGAAACTGAAATAAAAACTAAGCTAAAGCAGTAAAAGTAAATAACATGAAGCAAAAGACAGTAAAGAAATGTATAATGGTGATTTTATTGATATTACCTCCAATGAGGAGGTTGGTGGAGTCCGTTGCGCTGGTCCGATGTCGGTGGCTTCGAGCTCCAAGCTGCTTCTCCTTTTCTAGTGGTGGAAATGGGCCAAAAGAGTTCTCAATGGTGAAAGTAGCTTGATGGTAAGCTAGGGTTTCGAGAATAATTTCGGCAGAGGCAGGATGCTTATGACTGTGGATGTGGAATAATGGGTCTCGATCACTTATTTATAGTTTTTTAGTGATGGAGTGCTGGCCCATGGTTTTTTGAAACCATGTGGTTTAGGGCAGCTTGTTTAGGGTTTTTGCTGTTTTAGGGT
>LPNX010196354.1:4919-28295 GCA_001517045.1 Pseudotsuga menziesii
GTATATATGAAATTGCATTTACTTGTATGTTTACGTTTAGATTTTTATATTTGTATATTTTTATATATGATGAATTTTGTATTACATGTATAACTTATCTATATATATAAATATGTTTATTTGTATTATAAGATATATATACACGATATACTAATTGTTGTTTTAATTTATTTGTCATTGTTTAATATCAAAATCTATTAAAAATTAAAAATAATCAATTAAATAACATCAAATCTATAATAAAAATAATTTAATAAGTACATAAATAACAAGTTTATTCACAATTACAAATTATCTATTTTATTTAACTTTTAATGAAAAATAATACGATATGAATTATAAAATAAAATTAATAAATATATAAACAAAAATTTTAAAAATAATTTTAAAAATAAATAACCCACTTTGTTGTAACAACAACAAAGCACAAATTCACTTACAAATTCGCTTTATTGTAACAAAAACGAAGCACAGTTTTTGAGGCCATATATTTTTTATGCAATAATAATAATCTTTATTAAAATATAATTATTGTGAAAGAAAGTTTGATAAATTACATTTTAATTATTAATTTTTAATCTTAATTTAATTTTAAAACTTAAATTATTGAGTAAAAATTAAATTATTATTTACTTTATTATAATATTTAAAAAATTAATAACAAATAATATATATATATTTATTAAATTTGTAAAAAATAATATTGAAATTTTAAATTTATAATTAATATTAAAATTTAAATATATTTTTAATGCATTAATAATAATCTTTACTAAAATATAATTATTATGAAAGAAAGTTTGATAAATTACATTTTAATTATTAATTTTTATTTTATTTTTAAATTTTTAATCTAAAAACTTAATTTTAAAACTTAAATTAATGAGTAAAAGCTAAATTATTATTAACTTTATTATAGTATTTAAAAAATTAATAATAAATAATATATATATATACACACTTTAATTTTGATATTTATTTAATTTCTAAAAAAATATTGAAATTTTAAACTTATAATTAATATTAAAATTTTATAATTAATAATAAAGACATTTATTTATGAAATAAAAATAATATAAAACAATAATATATATTAAAAATATTTTTTTAAAAATAAATTATAATAAAAGTAATCTAATATAATAAAATATCGAAAATATAATTAAAATTTATTAAAAAAATAATATTTAAGCAATAAAAATTTAATAATATTTGTAATTAATAATAAAACAAGGTAATGATGATGGTTAACGTCCACTCGGACCAAACTTTGGTCTATCAGACCCAAAGAAACGAATTATTTAGTTTGCTTTAAAATTGTATTTCTATGCTCAAAGAGCTTGGAGAAAAGTGTCCCGAGCTCACTATAATTTTTACAAGTTAAAAAGCTAAAAAGGTCAAGATTGCAACAAAGATTATGAAATTGAGATCGAATGTGGATGTGTTTTAAGAGTAAGTGTTTTTCATCCTCAGTGTCATATTCTCACAGAGATGGCAGATCCTTTCTACCCATGGTGTTTTAGGAACTGCCCAACAAGCAGTTTCACTTTGAAGCTCATGAGAATTCGTTCTTATCTTGGCTATAATAATTTTTTTCTTTGAACTACTTGCAACCGAGAGATAGGGTTGATGACCTCCTTATAATATCTTAATTTTCTTTTATTCTCTAAATCTTTCTCACACCACATTTTCTCCTTAAACTTGGAAGTGACAATATTGTTAATGTTATTTATATTTTGCAATGCAACATTTTTGTCGATCTCCCAACGATTAACCAAGCCCTGGTATACCAACCTCCCTTGAACCTCAGGTGGTTTTGGCTGAAATTTAAAGCTAGTTTATGAAGTCTATGGTCTCCCATGTTATTAATTTTGTGCTTATACACCAGGAGCCTAGTCATAGCTAGGCTCTCGATAGGGGAAAGACCCACTTGTATAAGGAGAATAGGGTAGGGTGTATTGCTTCTAATTTTGAAGTTATTCGTTATAAAACGCTTTTGGATTTGCTCAATCTTTCTCCAGGATTTTCTTGAGATGTTGCAACCCCAAACCTCACACCCATACAAGATAATAGGAGTGACTAAAGTTTCAATGAGGAGCTTCTTTTTATCCCACATGACAAGGTTTGCTGCTTTACAATTATTTTCAAGACCAAAATAAGCTTTCCACCCTCCATTAATCATTCTCTTAATGCTATAGCTCCAGTTAAGCAAACACTTCCTCCAAGTTGTTATTGTCATACACAAAATTAGCGTAAGTGTCGGTCTTGGATTTGATAATCATAATTTTTGTTTTGTTAGTGTTAATAGGCATACCCATGGTAGAGCAAAAATCCTTAAGAAGTCTTAGTTGCTTATCAAGATCAGATGGACACCTTGCCTGAAGAACAATATCGTCAGCATAGAGAAGAAGGATGATGACTACCCCAGCTAAGATCGTGCCAGCACAACCTGCTTCCTCTAAACAACCTTCTAGCTTATCTATGTAAATGCCAAAAAGCGTCGGGGGCAAAGGGAAACCTTGTTTAACTCCGATATTACACTTAATATTTTTCGACCACCGCTCGTTGGTCTTAAACTTGGCAATGACATTCTCGTATAACCTTATTGTGGTAGTTCTCAACTCGAAAGGAACCTTTAGCTCTTCTAATCTATTCCATAGGTTATTTCTAGGTACCGTATCGAAAGTCTTTCTAAAGTCCACACAGCAACAAAAGAGATTAGATTTATCATTACAACACTCCTCCACAATTATCTAAGAGTAACGAGATGGTTGAGCGCTGCCTTCTAAAACCCGCTTAGCTTTTAGCTCGCTTACCTTCACTTTCAAGCCAAATGTTGATCTTATTTTCCAAAATAATACCGTACAACTTGGCTAAGAGAGGGCTAAGAATAATTGTCTGGTAATTAGAGGGGTTGTTTGTATCCCCACTTTTAAAAATAGGGATAATGAGGCTTTGAGTCCAAGGTTTAGGGAACCCTTGCTTATAATTTAATTAAATTTTTGCAATTTAATTTATTAAATAATTAAATAGAATAAACAATATATTTACAATTTTATACTTACCACTAAAACATATCACAAAATGTATATCATTTTATTTCATTTGATTTAACAAAATAGATGTGTTTTTGTATATATACATCTGTGTGCATAAGTTTTGCTTGGTATTGTGGTGAAGAGCATACTCTTGGCCCAAGTTACCTTTGATTTTAAGGAATAATAAAGAACTGTTTTTTTTTTGCTGAAAAAATAAAGTATATGATGATGATGATGGTTAACATCCATTGAGACCAAACTTTGGTCTATCGGACCTAAAGAAACGAATTAATTCGTTTGTTTTAAAATTGTATTCCTATGCTCAAAGAGCTTGGAGAGAAGTGTCCCAAGCTCACTATAATATTTACATGTTAAAAGGCTAGGAAGGTCGATATTGCAACAAAGATTATGAAACTGAGATCTAATGTGGTTGTATGTAGGGCACTCGAAGAGGAAGTGATTTCCATCTTCAACGTTCCCATTCTCACAGAGATGGCATATCCTTTCCACCCATGGTGTTTTAGGAACTATCCAACGACCTGTTTCACTATGCAACTCATGAAAGTTTGTTCTTATCTTGGCTATATTAATTGTTTTATTTGAACTGGTTAAAACATAGAGATACTTTTGATCTTCTAGAGTAGAGTTGATGACCTCCTTATAATATATAAATTTTCTTTTAGCCTCTAAATCTTTCTCACGCCACATTTTCTCTTTAAACCTAGAAGTAACAATATTTTTAATGTTATATTAATATTTTGCAATGCAACATGTTCGTCGATCTCCTAGTGGTTTAACCAGGCCCTAGTATCTGTATACCAACCTCGCTTTAGCCTTAGGTGGTTTTGGCTGGAATTAAAAGCTCACTTAGGAAGTCTATGGTCTCCCATGTTGTTGATTTTGTGCTTATAAAACAAGAGCCTAGTCATAGTTAGACTCTCGATAGGGGAAAGACCCACTTCTATAAGGAGAATAGGATATGGTGTATTGCTTTTAATTTTGAGGTTATACGTTATAAAATGCTCTGGATTTGCTCAATCTTTCTCCAGGATTCTCTAGAGATGTTGCAACCCCAAACCTCACATCCATACAAGATAATAGGAGTGACTAAAGTTTCAAAGAGAAGCTTCTTTGTATCCCACATCACAAGGTTTGTTTCTTTACAATTATTTTCAAGACCAAAATAAGCTTGCCACCCTCCATTAATCATTTTTTCATTGCTATAGTTCCAGTTGAGCTTGTGATGAATATCAATTCCTAGGTATGTGTAAGAAGACACTTCCTCCAAGTTGTTATTGTCATACACAAAATTAGCGTAAGTGTCCTTGGATTTGACAATCAAAACTTTCGTTTTGTCAGTGTTGACAGGCATACCCATGGTAGAGCATAAATCATTAAGAAGTCGTAGTTGCTTATCAAGATCAAATGGACACCTTGCTAGAAGAACAATATCATCAGCATAGAGAAAAAAGATGATGACTACATAAATCTGTGTATGTGTATCTATGTACATGTATTTTATGTGTTTATATATAAATCTTTGTACATGTGAGTGTATTTTTATTCAATGCTATATATTTGTGGGTTAGTTTGCTCAATAATAAATTAATAATTAAATAAGATCGAATTATATAATTTATTATAAATTTTGTATATGTATTTTTGTACATGTATTTTGTACATATATTTATATATAAATATTTGTACATATAAGTGTATTTTTATGCAATGCTATATATTTATGGATTACTTTGCACAATGATAAATTAATAATTAAATAAGATTGAATTATATAATTTATTATAAATTAAAATTATAAAACATTGAAAACAAAATTTAAAATTGAACCTACTGAGCTTTTCAAAAATTTTATATAATAATTAAATAAAATCGAATTATATAATTTATTATAAATTAAAATTACAAAACATTAAAAAAAAGTTAAAATTGAACGTAGTGAGCTTTTCATAAATTTTAC
This sequence comes from Pseudotsuga menziesii, assembly GCA_001517045.1. Classification (NCBI taxonomy): domain Eukaryota; kingdom Viridiplantae; phylum Streptophyta; class Pinopsida; order Pinales; family Pinaceae; genus Pseudotsuga; species Pseudotsuga menziesii. The sequence goes on from LPNX010196354.1 coordinate 9,936, forward strand.
GATGACATTATAATTTTTATTTACAAGTATTTATTAAAATTAAAATACTAAACATTATTGAAATGTTTTTTATTATAAATTAAAAATACAAAACATTGAACATAGTGAGCTTTTCATAAATTTTATAATGACATTATAATTTTTATTTACAAGTATTTATTAAAATTAAAAGTTTTATTTACAAGTAATTATTAAAATTAAAATAGCAAACATTATTGAAATGTTTTTTATTATAAATTAAAAATACAAAACATTTAAAAATATTGAAAGCGATCCAATCAAAATTTTATACCGACATTATAATTTTTATTTATAATGAAAATATATTTGTGGATTAGTTTGCTCAATGAATAATTAAATAAGATCGAATTATATAATTTATTATAAATTAAAATTGCAAACATTAAAAAAAGTTAAAATTGAACCTAGTTAGCTTTTCATAAATTTTATAATGACATTATAACATTATAATTTTTATTTACAAGTATTTATTAAAATTAAAATAGTAAACATTATTGAAATGTTTTTTATTATAAATTAAAAATATTGAAATCGATCTAATAAAAAAAATTATACAACAATTTTTATTTATAATGAAAATAATGAAAATTATTTAGAATATAATTTAATTAAATAATTAAAAAGAATCCACATTATATTTACAATTTTACACTTACCACTAAAACATATCACAAAGAATATGAAATAAAATTATATCACAAAGAATATGAAATAATAAGTCATTTTATTTCATTTGATCTAATAAAATAATTTATAATGTTCTTATTATAATCTAATGATTTAATACATTGGAGTGTGGAGTGTGCCAGAGGTCAAAATCAGATGCCCTAATCAAAGCATCAAACCACTCTACAAATTGGGGTTGACCATTGACGCAGCAACGCTTTTGATAAGATCTACCTACCCTAAGGTAATCACTTCATTTATTGAACATATCTGAATTGTTGTTAGATCATCACTGTGTGTAAAGGGGTTTCAAGAGGCCTTCAAAACCCTTCGACATGGGTTGATATTACCCACCTTGTTTAAATCTTGAATTTGACTTTTATGGTCAGGTTGACTGATAATTTAGGACCCTCATTACTTGTGGATATGTTGAGTTTGATTAGGGCGTCTGATTTTGACCGATTTTGACCTCTGCCACACTCCACACTCCAATGTATTAAATCAACTCTTGATCTTTCAGATTAAGACAGACTCTTTGTTGTTCTAGGGCTTCTTCAAACAATTCAAAGAGGACCTTATTATGTTGCATATCCAGTGCTTGTGACATCAATGCCAACACTGGTTTCCAACAAACTCCCCCTTTGGCATTGATGTCAACACACAACTCCCCCTAACAATGAACTCCCCTTGACTTTCTCCCCCTTTGGCATCAATGGCAAAGGAAGGGTAAATGAGAGTGTGACTCCTCCAATCTAGCAAGAATTGTGTTCATTGTTGTGGCATTTTCTTCACATGCTTTTATTTCCTCTGAAGTGGATGGACGTTGATCATCTTTGGGGGGAACATATCCATCAAGCACGCTTGTCCAAATATCAAAACCAAGGGACATTAAATAGGAATACATTTGTTTGCTCCAGAAGACATAATTTGTTCTATCAAATTTAGGCATCTTTGAACTTGACTCCACCCATCTTAAATTGTGTTTGCTAAGAAACTCCATCTAATTGGCTAAACCTAAGAGAGGGAGCCCACTCTGATACCAATTGAAAAACACACTTGTAACACTAAGAGGGGAGGGGGGGTGAATCAGTGGTATGGACTGATAGTTATTTTTTCAGTAACTTCCATTCATTAGGAGACAAATCACTAATCAAGCACCCATATGGTTACCCTGTCACCATTAGTTTTTTTATGGACCTTCACCATTCAACCATCACTCCAAGCTCAAACTTTGACAAGTTACAAGCTTCAAAGAAGTTATTAATCACAGAATTGGCCACCCATTCCATATCGAAAAATCCCATAAATATAACTTCCTTGATATGGTAATCAAGGAGTAGTTATGGTTTGGGGATGTGGCAACCCACTAGTGCTAACAAAACTAGCTTGGGCTTTTCTTACCTTACCTTGTTGGGTATCTCACCCTAATTTTATCCATCCCATCACATGAACCATAAGTCAAACCTCAAAATACAGACCGCTACATCCTCTTGCCTCTCAAAATCACGTGTCATTTGAAGGGACTCTTTCTAGCTATTTAGTGATGAGGATGGATTCGTGAAAAAGCTTTGAGTTTCCTACACTACAATCACCAAGTGAATTTGAGATTTCAACTCCTATGCCACAGTTGGATTTCACACAGCAAGGGGATTTGTCTTGACGATGCCAAATCCCATGGATATCTTGTAATAAAGAATGCATGAGACTACTAGACCTTGTCTTGATGCATAGTTTGGGGTAGTCTTACCGCCTTTAAATGGAAGATGTATGATCTAGCGAGATTCCATTGGGTTCTTCATTTTTGGTCATTTTTGTTCATTAATCCTCTTAGAGGTTTGCAACTCGTGGAGAGAATGTCCCATTTGTAACCCTGATTAGTCATGTGGACTAATTAGTCATTTGTTCACTAGATGAGTTGAGGGATCGCATGCTTAGCCTAGGGATAGTCAAGTGTGACTACAGTGATGCTAGAGGTCACATTGCATACTCATTGTGTGGCAGTGCTCTGTAGCGAGAGGAATCTATTCTTAACAGAGTTAAATGACTTCTTTATGTTGTAAGTAGATCTTATCTCTTTGTATATTAGACAAAGTCTAATCTAATGTTGAAGTTAACAATTGGCTCTAAGAAGTGTCCAAGACTTCTTAGAGTATGGCCAACTCAACATTAGAGCTCTTGGGAAGAATACGACCACATGTGATGAGATAGCGACGAGGAGAACTTTTCCGTGACGAAGAAATGTCCATGAAGTCAATATAATCTATTCAAGAAGTCCCAAAGAAAGTGGAAAACAAGGAAGAGCACAACTACCCCAATAAAAGGGGTGAACTGACCCTATAAGATAAAATAACAAGTCGGCTTGAAAAATAAATAAAGAATAAATAAAAGTACAAATCGACCTAATTGTGGTTAACTTTTAGTGAAAAGAAGAATATAAATAAAATGCTCCATTTTTCGCATTCAAGCAAGCTCATCTCTCTCTCAAGTGGTGCGCAGTTCTCAAGGAGGACAAGCGACGATCAAGTGAAGCTATTTTTTTGGGTTACCTTATTATTTTTTCCCTCTGAGGGTTCTTATGTAAGGACATCACATTCTTGTGCTAAGGCTTAATCTTCATGATTCGAATTGTTCTTGTATTGGATTGATTTTCTTCAGAGAAAAGTTTGTTGGGTTTTCTCCCATTTGGGTTTCCCAAGATAAATCAGTGTCTCTTGTGCATGGTTATCTTTCAGTGATCCTTGATTTATTTATACTGCAAATGAATGATGCTAAATTGTGGGATTAAAAAAGTTATGAATTAAAAGTTGAAAGAGATGAAAAGTTTACTACTAAAAGCTAAAAAATCAAACATGAGAACAGTTTTGCACTTGTTATACACTAGGACATTGTGCATCATTATAGATTTATCAAGGGTTATATGAGTTGATGGCATAAATGGTAGAACTAGTGTGAAAAGTAGTCCCATTTGTATGGATTGAATCCTATGAGATCGGGTTTGCAAAGTTAAAACATAGGATGTTAACAACTTTGATTCTACCTTTTAGAATTGGAGTAATATCTTTCATGTACATGTGGATGCCTATGGCTTCACACTCATAAATGATCTAGCACAACCAAGGGAAGAAGGCAAACTAGATCACCAAATCTACTTTGCTAGTCAAAAATTCAGATGTTGAGCATAACTACACCACAATGGAACAAGAATGATTGGCAACAATGTATGTGCTATGGAAGTTTAGACATTAACTCCTAGGTCACCCATTTAAGTTTTTCACAAATCACTACATGTTGAAATATTCGTTAAATAAGTCGGTATTGGAAGGTTTGAATTGTACCCCTTAAGAGTTAAGCCCTTTCTAAAGCATGCACCATCCCGAAAGCACCATTGATCCCTCTAGAAAACCGCTTAATATTGTACCATGACACATAAATCTTCTAAAATAATTAAAATGGGTTGTTATAAGACAAAGGTCGAGGGTCCTCTCAATAGTCAAAGATTTGGACCATACTTTCTAGAAGTCTCAACGCTCTAAGAGATGGATGAGCATGACTACCAAAGGCACCAATACAAGCATTAAACACTACAACTAAGAGGCATACTGATATTGTTCACATATTTCTGGCCTGATTCCTCCTATGTAGACTCGTCATCCCTTACAAGAAGGAAAACTAAAAAAATGAGGATGAAGACGCTGCAAATTCTCAAGCAAAAGGAATCACAAAACTGTGGACCAACGCAATCACCTAGTATCATAATCCATCCAAAAATCGCTCTAGGAACTAAGTCGCATATTTTGAGTTTGTGATCCATGGACCTTCTTTATATAACCTCGCGAGGATAAGCTGAAATACCATATAAAATGGATTTGAAATATCTTTATGAAGAGGGAAACAATTGATAGGAAGATGAGAGATGGTATCAAACCAAAGACTTTGGTTACATATGGGGCACTACAGGTAGCTAACTTCAAATTGTAGTGCTTGCCTAGAATCTATGAATATATGTAATGTTTGGTCACTTGTGGTCAGTGACATGAGAACGCCTTCATCATTCTTGTGCTAATATAATCAATCACAAATAAAGAGGGAACCTTATTTCTCAACTTTCATCATATTTGTGCTTTGCCTTCTATAGTGTGTATATATGTTGCTGCAATTGCTTCTAGGATTGAGCATCTAGCTGGAAAATGCAACTAAATTTATCCTCACCCTGGTTGACGAATGCCTTAATTGGGGGTTTACCTGATAGATCAGGTCAACACTTATTACTGTTGCAACAAGCTTGGAATATGCCTCAAATTTTGCTGCATATTCCCCTTGTCAAACAAATCCACACCATGTCTATTGAGTGCTAGAAAGTGTTGCCATGATCAAATAAGTTGTGTTTATATCTGCTGCAAGTTATTTTGCTGCATATTCCCCTTGTCAAACAAATCCACACCATGTCTATTGAGTGCTAGAAAGTGTTGCCATGATCAAATAAGTTGTGTTTATATCTGCTGAAAGTTTTTTTTTTATGCAGGCCTTCATTAATGGTCTTTTGAAGATTTCCATGCCTTCTCAATTCTCACACCTGCATCATCATTGGAGTCAAAAGCTTTAGATGTCTGATGTTTTAGCCATTAAAGCCATCAAGACTTCATGAGCCAACCTTACTATAGGAATTACAAAACTTTGATCCTTCTAATTTTGTGACTCACACAATTGCACCATTAATCCTTAGCAACATTCGTGGACTCCTGAGTCCTGAGTCCTCACACAAAGGCACTGCCTCCATATTTAAATCATCATTAACTAATTTAGTAAAAAGGTACCAAAAGTCTGAGGCACGCTCTTGTGAAAGGTATGCTAGAGGACATTGTGCTCAGATTCCGCCATAATTCACTTCTTGGTCAAACTGTAATATGCATATGATCTGACACCAATTCATGGGCATAGATTTCAAGGTGACCTCAACTGACGTAATGCCACACTTAACTTATATCCATATTGTTATTTTGTTACTTCATGTTTTAAACGTTGTAGGTGACTACCGAAAATTCAAGAAACTACCTAGATTGTTGCTCTTTGATGTCGATAAGTTCCCATCAATGTTGCATGTATTAAGAATACTGCCTAGAATGCTTTAGACACTTCGTTGAATCTGTCACTATCTCTTAGTGCACATTGATACAAAATGGATGGTAACAAGCCCATACCTCATATAGATGTATCTGTAGGTACCAACAATTTTAATCTCACTAGTTTGGACGATCAGAGAGAAGAGCTTCCAGTTAATGGGGAGAGATTGAAGTCGTACTTTTAATAAGAAGCTTTACGCTTTACAAAACAAAAAGCAAACATACAAGATTTTGGGTTTCTTTTGGGTAGTAGTTGTCATTGCTAGTGTTTTTATCGTTGTCTTGATTAGCAGTTTACCATTTACATTTCAAATTTGCCTTTCTTGCTTTCTGCTTTTGTTTCAACTTTGTTTTTTTCTTTTTCCTTACAACAACAGTTGTGTCAGCTTAATGTTGCACTTGCCAAATTAGTCATAAGTCTTTTATGTTTTCTTTTCACATCATTACCTAGTAATACTGCACCTAGACCAGCACTTGTCCACTCTGATATCATGCATAGTTGCCTTGTTCTCCTCGGAATTTCCTTTGGTAAAGCTTGAATTGGGCCCATTCCAGATCACATTTCATTTTTGCTCCAAATCATTGAGTTTGATAAGTGCGGGTAGTGTCAAAGAGAAATCAGGATGAGTCTTCAATCTTACTATGGTCGTGTATCTTCATGTTCTACTATGAGTTAATCCATGTTAGTCATCACCTCATCCATCCCTAAGGATATGACATCATGTGACTTATGTTTCTTCTTCTTACTTCGAGCCGGGAAAAAATGTTCCCACTATAAAATTTGAGTCACAGCAATCTACGAAACAAGACAAACTTACAATAGATTTCACAGATCAATTTTACTCAAAAATGACATGAAACAATGCAAGGAGTTGCAGTTGTATATGTGTTTATCATTAATCAGAAGTAGTGATACAATGCAATACAATGGCATAAAGAGCCATGCAATTTGAATCCCAGAGAAGTCATTCGAATACATTACATGAGAGTGGCTTACTTGTCAGTTAAACACCACTCGGCACATCAGTTAACCACTTAAATCCAACTTAATTGACTCTAACTGACTCAGAGGCAATGTAGACAGAGTCTAACTGAATAGAACTCAACTGCATGCCAACAAGTAGGTGAGGGCGCCTATCTGACTTCAGTTAGGTGAGATGAATTGAACTGCATTTAACTGAGTCATCAAAAGTAGGCGGAGGCGCCTTTAATCACTCCAGTTAACTAAAATTAACCCAAAATAGGCTAATTGATGAGGAAGGCGCCTTTGCAGTTCCAGTTTAACTGAAAGGTAGGTGAAAAATCTTCAGCTAACTTAATCAAGCGCATATGTCATGCAGATCAACCCAGATTTGCTCCTAGATTGAAGGAGGAGGCTCAATTAGTCTCCCCGATTGAAGGAGAAGACTCAGTTAGGCTCCCTGATTGAAGGAGGAGATCCGGTTGATGATGCAATCACATATTTGAGTCAAGAACTTAGGATGAGTGGTAAATTAGGCCAAATAATGATGTGTGGTTGGATAATGACTCCAACACCTCCCCTTAAGCTAAACTCACGTGGAGGAGTAAAAAAAATAGGGCCTCGGCAACAAAGGCCATAGGTCACCCTCTACAAAAAAAATTAACTCTAAAATGCTCAAAACAAAGTAAGTGAGGAAAAGAAGAAAAACCCTATGGGAAAGAAAACCCCCCCTCAAACTAAACACCAAAGAATTAATCTGAATTCACCATGATGGAACTCACCCCCAACAATGAACGAAGGTAAGTGAACTTCTTCTCAGTGAAGCTCTTGGTGAAAATGTCTGCAATTTGCTCATCTGTGGGGCAATATCGCAGAACAACTGCTATGTCATGCACAAGTTCTCTGATGCAGTGCATGTGGATCTCGATGTGTTTGGTTCTCTATCTCTGAACCAGATCTGTCGAGATCTTGATAGCATTTTGATTGTCACAAAAAATGGCAGTAGATGAACAGCTACAAATGTCAAACTTAGCCAAAATACCTTCCAACCAAATTGTCTGTATGCATGCATTGATCGCTCCCCGGTACTTTGCCTCTGCTAAAGAAAGGGAAATGGCAACCTGCTTTTTGCTTGACCAACAAATAGGCCCACCACCAAACATGAAAACATAGCCGGAAGTAGACTTCTTATTTAAGTTATCTCCTACCCAATCGAAATCTGTGAATCCTACCAAGTCTAGTTCAGAATCAGCAGCATAGTGAATGCCATAGGTTCTAGTACCATGCACGCATTATAGAAACCGCTTGGTTGCCCTCTAATGAAGTTCATGAGGTTGTTGCATATACCTTGATACAACATTCACAACATAACAAATGTCAGGCCTTGAATGTGTCAAGTAGAGAAGAATTCCAATCAACTAGCGATAAAGAGTAGAATTCACCTGTGGAGTAGTATTTCCCTCTTCAAAACTGATTCCTGAGAGGAATGGGAAAGGTATTGCTTTACAATCAGCCATATTAAATTTAATTAACAAGTCTAAATCGTATTTTGATTGTGACACCATAATCCCATCAAAATATTGAGTTATTTCTAGCCCGAGAAACTGCCTCAGTAGGCCTAGATCACTCATCTCAAATGCCTCATGTAAAGCAGTTTTTATAAAGCTGATTAAAGTAAGAGTGCTTCCTATGATTAATAGATCATCAACATACAGAACTATAATCAGCAAATTGCCTTCATATTAATGCAAGTACAAATTTGGATCAGACCTACATCTTTCAAAGTTTTGTGATAGCAGAAAAGAATCCATTTTGGCGTATCAAGATCTTGGGGCATGTTTTAAGCCATACAAGGATTTCTGCAGCTTACAAACTAATGATGGATCTGATGTGTAGCCGTCAGGTTGTTTCATGTATATCTCTTTTTGCAAGTCTCCATGAAGGAAAGCACTTTTTACATCCATATGGTGCACGTCCCAGTGCTTGGATGCGGAAATGGCTAAGACTAGTCGTATAGAATCCATTTTTGCCACCGGTGCAAAGGTCTCAGTGTAGTCCACTCCTTGGACTTGGAAGAATCCTTTTGCTACCAGTAGTACTTTATATTTGCAGGTTGATCCATCTACGACAACCTTTGTCAGATAGACCCATTTGCATTGAACACGTTTCCTTTCAGGTGGAAGGGAAACTAGCTCCCAAGTTGCATTTTTTGGGAGAGAATTGAACTCTTCATCCATTGCAACTTGTCACCAAGGATCATTCCTAGCATGATAATATGACTTAGGATCAGATCCAATCATCATGTAGCACTTCTCAGATAGCAAAGAATCATTGCAAGAAAGAGAAATACCTGCTCTTTGAAAATCTTCCCGAGTTCTCCTTGGATCAGCAGGATTTCCAACATTTAACCCGACAGAAGAGAGAGTCTTTTCGACCCATTTTGGTAGATTAGTGGGATCATTCGGATCTGATTCGAAACTTGATATTTCATGATCACTGATATCAGACATCAGATCTGAAACATCAGAGTTCACACTTTCATTTTCCTCTCCAGAATCTTCAGTAGAAAGAGAGGAAATTTCAGCAGTTTCTTCCTCTACTAGTTTCAAATCTTGGAGAGGTTGTTCGAAGTGGACACTTCTCTATATCAGTATCTTTTTAGCTCTAATATTCAAGAGCTTGTATCCCTTTACTTCCTCGGGATACCCAATGAATATGCACTCAACACTCTGCGGTTGCAAAGACTTTCTCTTATCTAGTGGAATTCGAGCCCAAGTAGTGGACTCAAAAACCTGAAAGGAAAAACACCTTTCAAACCATACTTTCAGGTTGTCATTTCTTTCAGTACCCGATTTTTCCTTTCCGCTACACCATTTTGCTGAGATGTGTAAGGAACAGTGTTGAATCTTGATTCCACTTTAAGCACAAATTTGCAACAGCTCTGATTTGATGTACTCACTTCCATTATCAGATTTGAGAGCTTAGATCTTGCTTCGAGTAGCATTCTCAAAGAAAGCTTTGAAATCTATGAAATTTTCAAGAACTTCCGACTTCTTTTTGAGTATGTAGACCCATGTAAATCTTGAAAGGTCATCTATGAAAATAAGCACATACCTTGAACCACTCATGGAGGTCGTAGGCATTGGACCGCTGATATTAGAATGGATCAACCCCAAAATGCATGTAGCTCTGCTTGCTTTTCCCTGATCAAACTTATGCTCAGGATGGTTACCGACTATGCATCCCTTGCAGAGCCCTTTTGAAGATTTGATTACTAGAAGGCCTTCCACCATGGGATCCTTTTGTAGTAGTTGCAAATATTTGTAGTTTAGGTGTCCAAACCTTTCATGCCACAGCTGATTGACCTCGTTCCCATGAGTCAGAAGGGTGGATGGCTTTGAATCAAGCACAAAGTTAGAAAAGTCATAGGTCTTAGCAGTGTGATTTGTTTTCCCTACAGCAATGAGTTTTCTGGATGCTATCTTTGAGATCTCAACATCATTTGGGTCGAATGTAACTCTTTAAGGCAAACCAGTGTGTGTCATTTGATATATAGACAACAAGTTTGAAGCTAAAGAGGGCACATACAGGAACATTTTTTAAGCTTCCATGTTCTAGTTGGATAGTACCTTTGCCTTTTGATGAGATTTGAGAGTCATCTCCCATGTGAATGGAGATGCAGCTGTCGAAATCCAGTGATGTGAAAGAATCCTTGCATGCAACCATATGATTCGAAGCACCAGAGTTAATGAGTAGAGCTCTAGCCTTCGAAACATTAGCCACGAGAACATGTCCTCTTTCAGGATGATTATTCTGATCTTCGGCTTCTTTCTTCCTTGTGCCTTCTAGAAGAGTAATGTTGTTTTTCTCAAGGAGAAGGGCCATCTGATCAATTGTTCTCTTCATGCAAGAGCTTTAGGGATCACTTTGTCTTCTCTTTGCCCTGTTGCTTGTTTTTCCTTGAGCCTGATGAGGGCTCATCCAACTACTGGTTTTTCTCCTTCTGCTTGGGAGGATCAAACTTTGTCTTCTCTTTCTTTTGCTTTCCTTTTGCATTCGAAGCTTTGGGTCCTCCAGCAAACAAAGCTTGATCTTTGGAGGATCTCAAGGATCCCATCTGAACAAGTTTATTGTGCTCATTGGTAAGGGACTCAATGAATGCATTCAGGGTCGACATCTTCCAATTTGGAATTGTAAGCTTTCTGGTATGGAAGGTTGACACAAAATCAGAGTAGTCTGGTCCAATCTTCGAAAGGATAGAAAGGATGAGTTGATCATCTTTCTTCTCAACTTCACACTGCTTCAATTGGAGCACTAGGTGCTCAAACTTAGTGAAGAATTCATTGATGGTCTCAAAGTTGCCAGATTGGGAGAGATCAGTTCATTCTCTAACTGATAGGCTCTCAAATCATCCTGCTTGCCAAAGAGTTTAGCAAGTTGTTCCCACACTTCCTTGGGAGTCTTCAATCCAGAGAGATGGAATAGAAGATCCTTAGAAATGGAGAGGCATAGGAAACCATACACTTCATCTAGTTCGTTCCAATATTGTGCCTTCTCTGTTACTGCATTCAGCTCTATCTCCATGCCAATGGTGACTCTGAAGAGTCCTTTAGAGTGCAATAATATCTCAATATCCTCCTTCCATTGATGATAGTTGAAAGGAGTGAGAAGATTGCTTAAAGAGGAGTCCATTGTGCAATTGTAGCGAATGCAATGGAAGTGCTTGAGATATTTGCAATCACACAAAACAAACAAAATAAGGTTCGACTCAATCACACAATTTTGGTTCGACTCTACCTTTTCTTAACTCACCTCTCTAGGGCGCATTCACCTGTGGAGTCAGTTTTCCAAAACTCTAACCTTCAGTTTTGACCTAGTCTCTGCTAGGGTTTCAGATCCAGATATGCAGTTAAGATGACCAGTATGAAGGTTGAAGATCATCTGGAAGGAGCTTCCAACTTCATCCCCTAGAAGTCTAGGGTTCTTCTTCTACATCGAACTCTGGGACAAGCTAAAGTCCAGTGGAGACAAACTTGAAGAAAAGGATCTCATTATGACCACCTTAAATGGTCTCCCACCATCCTAGGAGTGTTTCATTCAAACTATAAGTGGTCGAACCAAGCTGCCCAAATTTGATAAGATATGGGCAGAATGCACTCAGGAAGAGATGAGAATAGCAGCACGCCAAAGACTTCATAGTGCTCAACCTAAGGAAAATCAAGCGTTTGTATCTCATGCCAAGAAAGGAAAGGGAAGGGGAAGGAAGTCCTTTAATCACAAGCACCAAGATAAGAGATCAAGTCCTCCTCCAGATCAGAAGAAACAAAAGAAGGATCTATCTCAGATCCAATGCTACAGGTGCAAGGCATATGGTCAGTATGCCAGCAATTGTCGAAGTTCAAACAAATGGAAGCATGAAGCTTCAACTGCTGATGTAGAAGAAGGCACTCCTCACAAGCTTACATTAATTATGAAATATTGCTAACCATCTGACAGGATTTGACTTGTAGGGAATGCCATGATCTACAAGGACAAGTGATCCCATTGATATATGGATGGAACGGAAGCGAAAAGCCTCTAGATGCATGAATTATGACTCTCATACCCATAATGATCTCATGCAGAGATTTGGTGATCAGAAGCGGAAGGCTTCTTCGAATGTCATTCTATCTGTTGCTTCAACAAGATTTACTCAGCCGACTTCTGAGAGACAAAGGGATTTCTCTCAAAGACAAGGATTCTGGTCTATTACATATGATAGAAACCCAACAACACTATCGTCATGATTTGAATTGAAGGATCCTTAACGAACCTGGTCGTCACTAGGATGGATACTTACTTCGTATCCTTCCAGTTTACATACATGTGCCCAAAGAGAAAAGGACAAAGTTAGAACCTTTAGGCAAGAAGGGAACTTTCATGGGATAGGCCTACAGAATTTATATCCCAGGATCTAAACAGATTGAAGTAAGCCAAGATGTAACCTTTGAAGAAGAAATGGCCATCCGAAAAGGAAGAGGATCAGAGATGGAGATCGATGGCGATGAAGAGATAAGATCATCTCCCCCTCCAAAAATTAAGAGGGAATCTGAAGAAAGGAATAAATCGATCGGCCCCATTGATCTAGTTGATCCAGATGGTGCTCCCACAAATATGGCAGTAAGTCGAAAAAGACCTAGATGGGCATAACAGATTTTGCAAAATGCAGAGGAGCATGAAACTCCACATGGAGCAGATGGGAGTATTGAAAAATACAAGGCTAGATTTATTGCTAGAGGGCTCTCTCAAAAAGAGGGAGTCAATTATGATGAGACATTTGGTCTTGTGGCTTGATATAGTTGCATCAGATCGATCATCGCTATTGCTTCAGCTATGGGATGGAAGTTGCATCAAATGGATGTCAAGACATCTTTTCTCAATGGTATTATTGAGGAAGAAGTATATATTGAACAGCTAGAAGGGTGTCTTGTCCATGGGAAGGAGTCTCATGTATGCAAGTTGAAAAAGGCTCTATATGGACTCAAGCAAGCACCCAGTGCTTGGTATGGACGAAGAGACGAATTCCCGGTGAGCTTAGGATTCACCAAAAGTGATGCATACCCCAACCTTTACTACAAGGTTGTGAATGATGAGCCACTAATTTTGGTACTATATGTTGATGACCTGTTTCTCACTGGAAATGAGAAACTTATCATATGGTGTAAGAAGAAGCTTGCCTCTGTGTTCGAAATAAAAAAACTTGGATTGATGCATTACTTCTTAAGATTAGAAGTATGGCAGAGGCAGAAGGAGAATTTCCTAGGTCAAGGAAAATATGCCATAGATATACTGAAGAGATTCAGAATGTTGGACTGCAAGTCCATAGCTACTCTAATGGATGCAAATTTCAAAAAGCTAAGAGATCCTGCTTAAGATCCAAATTTGATCGATCCCACTATGTATCGCCAGCTAATTGGGTCCTTGATGTATCTGACGAACACCATACTAGACATTTGTTTTGTTGCAAATGCCCTCATTCAGTTCATGTGTGAAGCAAGGCAGATTCACGGGACTGCTGCAAAACATGTGCTCATATACTTACATGGCATTATGGGATATGGTCTACGATATGATTCAGAATGTGACTTGAGATTGCAAGGATTTACAAATTCAGATTGGGTCGGATGCACTGCATATAGGAAAAGTACTTCAAGGTGTTGTTTCAGTCCAGGTTCTGCAGTAATTTCCTAGTGCAGTAGGAAGCAGAACTCAGTAGCTCTCAGTACTACAGAGGTCGAGTATATGGTTGCTAGCACAGCAGCCCAAGAAGCAGTTTGGCTTCATAAACTTCTTGCAAGATTGTTTGGCCATATTCGAAATCCAACCGTGATTCACTGTAATAACCAGAGTTGTGTGTAGATGTCAGTGAATCCAGAGTTGTACTAACAGCCCAAGAAGCAGTTTGGCTTCGTAAACTTCTTGTAGGATTGTTTGGCCAGATTCCAGAGCCAATCGTGATTCACTGTGATAACCAGAGTTGTGTGAAGATGTTAGTGAATCTTATATTTCACGACAAGTCGAAGCATATAGAGATTCGATATCACTTCATATGTGATATGGTGCAGAAAGGTGCAGTCGAGTTACAGTATATTCCAACAGATAACCAAACTGCAGATGTTCTCACTAAGCCTCTTCCCAGAGTGAAGTTGGAATACTTTCGAGGAAGACTTGGAGTAGAGGAGAACATATCCCTCCTTGAGAGGGAGAGATGACTAACAGACATTTATCATGCTTTTTCCCAGGTACCTCTACTCGCCCAGGTTCTCATCCAGGTATGGAAGAAATCCCATCGACAGATAAGACGGACAGTTAGTAGATGGTCGGGTTCACACAGGTGCCTCTACTCGTCCAGGTGCTCATCCAGGTATGGGAGAAATCCCATCGACAGATGAGAGGGACAGGTAGTAGATGGTCGAGTTCACACAGGTGCCTCTACTCGTCTAGGTGCTCAGCCAAGTATGGGAGAAATCCCATCGACGAATGAGTTGGACAAGCAGTAGATGGTCGTGTGATTACACATGTACCTCTACTCGTTCAGGTTCTCAGTCAGGTATGGGAGTACCCCATCGACAAATGAGACGAACAGGTAGTAGATGATCGTGCACATTTGCTCATCCAGGTATGGGAGTACCCCATCGATAGATGAGACGAACAGGTAGTAGATGGTCATGCACATTTGCTCATCCAGGTTCTCAAGCCACATATGGGAGGATCCCATCAGCAGATGAGACGGACAGGTAGCAGATGGAACTACAAATGATAAAAGACCTTACAATGACATGTTGACGACCTTTAGTATGTATAGAGATGATCAAGACAGATGAGATGTAAAAAAGAGACCCAGATGTTCATGCTGCTGATGATGACCATATCTGAAGAATGCCTTCCTCGTTGAGAGGGAGTGTTGGAATTTGTGCAACTTTGAAAGCTATTCTTATTGTACTTGTATTGTACCTCCTACGGAATATTATATTGTTGTAATTATTCATTGTAAACCTTCGGGTGAAAAGCAAGCAAAAGAAAGAAATAAAAATAGAATTATAAAGTATATTTTTATTGCTCCCCCAAGAGAAGTCGACCCCAGTAATTTCCCTAGTGGAAAATCAGTATAAATAGGAGGCACCCCTCCTCATTATTACACACATTCATTGCTAGTCAGCTCAACAGAAAAGGTGTGCTATTGCAGCGTAGGAGAGTGTTTTCTGGGGTTATATCTACAAGAGACGTTTCCACTCCCTTTCTTCTTCTCTTTGTTCTCTGAAGATCATTATCTCTATACGAAGGTTTGCTGGGTTTTTCCTGATTGGGTTTCCCAGGATAAAAACACTTGTGTTATTGTTTTGTGCTTTGTTCTTTTTCTAGTGATCCTATTGATTAATTGCAATTAAGATATATTGTTATAATCTTGTGAAAATTGTTGAAATATTGTAACTTCGAAGAATATTCTATATGTATTTCTTTGTGGTCCCCGATGGTCCTACCGGGAGAACCACTTGTATTACTTTGTAACCCGATGCTCCTAATCGGAAGAACTAATAAGAGTCATGAGGCAGTCCCCTCTAATTGTAAAGGTGGGTCATTAGCACCCCAGTGTGGTTACTTGAGCCTACATGTGTAACTTGAGCCTACATGATTAACTCGAGCTTACAAGTGAACAGATGAATATAAATAGAGGTGTAGTGCTCCTCATTTATGTCACACACTTTCACTTGTGTAGCGCATTAGTGGAGAAGAGAAGTCGCTGGAGAAGGAGGAGGATCAAGCTTTGATCTCCTTGCTGGTTTTATCTTTTATCTTTTTGGGGCATCTATATTGAGGAAGCTTTTGCTGAGTTTTTCCCTTTAGGGTTTTCCCAGGATAAATCTTTGTGTTCCTTTTGTATGGTTGTGCTTGTCTATCTTTCAGTGATCTTGTTTATATGCTTTTGTTATGAAAAATGAAATGAAATACTGATGTCTTAGCTAAGCATATGAAAATTTAACATGGTATCAGAGCCACCCTGAAAAGAAGACATTGTGCAGCTACAGAATCTAGGGCTTCTTACTTTTTGGTTCTCTCTCCACAATCGATCAGCAAAAGAAGGCTAGGCTGACTCTCCATTGAAGGGCGCATCTTTCTGTCGAAGCGGAATTCGATTCCAAGCATTTTCAGTTTTTCGTGTGGGAAATTAGGGCTTCTTGCAGAAGAAGAATTTTTGAGTGAGCCCAGCATAGGATTGCTCTCCTCATCAAAACCGAAGTTTAGAGACCTGGATCAAGATTTTTGGTTGGGTGAAACTCCGGGAAAGTCAAACCCTAGTTTGACCCGGAGCTAGAAAAACCCTAAATACTAAAACTGCTAAGTTTCGGTATATTCGCTATATCCCAATATTGGCGAAGGTTCAAGAGCTCAAAATTTCAAAGACCGAAGATAAAATCCTGATGAACACTGTGTCCAAAATTCAGCCTCATATTCGCTACATTCTAGGAGATATGATCCCTCCAAGTTAGGGTTTCAGCCTCTTCCAGAATTCATCCCTAAACAAGACACCTAGGGAAAATTGCTATAGCTTGGGCTACAAAGGTCCAAATGGAATTCCTGAAGATGTTCCAGAAAGAGAACGGACTGTACTTTCTGTGGTCCGAATTTCAGAACCTGAAGATGAACCAGTGACACGTGGCATGCCGTACAACTTCACTGTTTTGAACAGTCCTGTAACAGGTCACCTTGGGAAAATGATCATAAATCCAAATTGGTGAAACCAACTTTGATGAAACCTGTGGTGTTGGATCAAGGACATGCGAGGTTACCTCAGTACGAAATTTCAGACACAGAGGAGCAGTAGTTTCAAAGATATCACAGAAACAATAACAGGCATTTCTGCAGAAGAAATTGGAAAACTAGGGGTTCCTGTTCCAGGAGCTTCCCTCCACTGTTTTCATAAAAGGAGTACATTGGACAGCTCCATTTGAAGAGATCTATCTTTCTATCTAATCAGATCTGAAAGATTCCAAGTTTTGAAAATTAGGGTTTCTCTGACAAACCCTAGATCAGCCAGCTTCGGAAGCAGGACGAACACCTCAAATCGGTAAGATCTAATATTTTGCTATTTGCATTTGAGGTTCTCATTTCAAAGTGATCTATCACATCAGCTTGATGATAAGCTTGGTGAAGTTGAAAACTTCCAAGCATGAAAGTATTTGATCTCTTTAAAGAAAATGAATTGGACACCTACATGAGTAGAGAGGTTCCAGTTCTAGAGGGAGATGAGCCTCAAAGCCTTACACAAGAAGAACTTGATCAAGGCCAAGAAGATCATTGTTGATTCAATCACGGATCAACTTGTACCACAAGTGTCTTCCCTAAAGACACCGAAGATGTTTGATTTCTTGATCAAGCTATTTGAAGATAAAAACATAATTCAGAAGATGGATTTGAGAAAACAGTTGAAGAATGTGAAAATCCAGAATGCATAACATCTTGAAGCAATAGAAGAATAAGCAGAGAATGCAGAAGTGGTGATAGCCACCTTGAATGGCCTCCCATGATCATGGGATTCATTCATGCGAGGAATGTGTGCCAGAAGAAAGTGATTACTTTCAGTTGACTTTGGGAAGAAGAAGAAGCTCGTCTCATAAGAAGAGAAGAAGAAAGATGGGAGCAAATTGAAGATCAAGCTATCACCATTCAAAGAAGATCCCTCAAGCGATGAGGAATATGAAGAACTCAATTCTTGACGAACCTCTTATCCATCTTATCATTTGGATAAGAAATGATGATAAAGCAGAATGATCAAGATGGAGTCTACCCACGAAACAAATAAAAGATAAGTATTCAATTGTCAAATCATGATATTGTTTTACATTTGATTATATTCAGTTGATGTGTTATGCATGATAGATTGTTTGCATTAATGGCTGTATACTACTAATATGCATGTGATGGGTAAGTAGCTCATGGTGCTATAAAACTCTCCATTGCTACTTATCAAACCTCTTTGTTGACATATTGGATTAGTCTAGAAAGTTTCTGTGAGATATGGATGAATGTTGTATTGGCTAAACAGTTGCATGA
>LPNX010196354.1:35953-57070 GCA_001517045.1 Pseudotsuga menziesii
AATATATTAATTTGTTAATATATATATATATATATATATCGTGTTTCCCCGTTTCCTAAATTTTGGGGGGTCGCGTTTCCATCACGTTCCCGTATCGGATACACGTTTTCGTTTCCCCGTATCATGCAACTTTGCCTGGAAGTTAGTAAACCTGTGTAACATGAGTGATAAAGTTAGAGGAAGGACGTGATTGATTGATAACTTTTCACCTCAGCTAGTAGCATTGGCTAATATTGGCTTGCTTTATGATTATATCATTGCATCAAGGTTAATTTGGAATTCTGGAGTTTATGTTGAAAATGTGACAGCCTGGAGACTTCTGCCAACTCGTGTCAGGAAAGTTATTGATGGTATAAATCTCCTAAAGAAGCTCATTCTTGCTGGATGAAAGATGTAATTAAGGCATAACCGAGTAAGGAATAAACTCAGCAATTTGTTCTACCAGGAGTATTAATCAGCTAAGACCTAGAATACAGAAGTAAATACAATAGCAAGAAATTAAAGTAGTGAAGATCGCTCCAATTGTTTTACTAGACCTGCACACTGTCCAAGTTATATGATTGTGAAGGAAATTACCCCGCATTTGGCAAGATGTATGGTTATTGGTTGGGAACAACGATGTATGGCTACTGGTTGGGGAAAACAACCTTAATCCAACATTCGTCTCCCAGTTTGGAATCTTTGATTTGATGGAATACAGAGGGTTTCAATTAGGGTGTTTCCACTCCTTGTACATGCTTCTAGTTTGAGAATACTTTGCTAATAAAAATGCCAATCGGATGATGTTTTATCTGGACATCCTTAGAGTCTGTCCCATCTAATAAGGCAGGTTGCAGAGTAGCATTAAGACAGCATTCAAAAAGCGCTCTAGGACAATGATCACCTGTAGCATTCCATTACACTGGGTTGGTTTTTGTGAGGATCAATTATGGACAAAATGTGGATATCAGTGGTTTAGATGGAGTAGATTCCTTGTGTGGGCCAGGTGGTGAACTTTGGTCAGTGGAAGGAGGCAATTGGAAAATGGCTGCAGGTTTAACTAATCAGGAAAAAGTTCCTTTACATCTCCACAAAGACGTTGCCTCAATTTCATTGAAGGGAAGAAGTATGAAGTAAACTCTACTGATAAGCAAGTTCATAATTTTGAAGTTGTGGTTGTGGCTATACCTTTGGATGAGATCAAAATCATCTTTGACTTGATCCCACCATCTCAATTCTTATGAGCGATTCACTTTCTAGATAGCCCTCACCTTCATTATGGGGGATCGTTGGATATTAAGTGGCCTTGACATGGATCTTATCCACTTTCAAATAAACTCATGGGCCACCCTGTTGTGTTGGGAACATCTTGGGGTAGCTTAGTGCCATCACTCATATTTGAGGGCCTTATTACGCTTCTGCATTTTACAGCATTCTAGCAGGACGTTTGGTAGAAGAGGACTTAAAATATTTTTAAAAGGCCGAGTGTGGGACTCCTTGGTTCTACTCTTGGACGTACTATGGCTTAGTGGCATTGTTGACGGGTTGGTGTATGGGGATTCCTAGGGTGGACCATTGGATCACATGACCACCACGTTCTTTTTGTTTAGGGAGACTATGTTTCATCTAGGGAGATCATCCCTGGTCCATCACCCCTCTCTCAACCCACTTGGGCCTTTCCTAGGGCAGTTTTGACCCTCTCTAACCAAAACGACCCTATGACATCATCCTTTTGATCAAGCCTCAAGCTAATGCAAGGAGGATGTTGAGGGATTTTGTTATCACTATGAGGTTAGTTGGGGCATGACATCCCCCTTGAGCTCACTCTCTCCATCAAAGTGAGGATTTAGCTTGATTATCTTAGCATATTTCATTATTTAATGCTTGTTTTAGGGTCTAGTCCCCAACATGTGGGTGAGAATCCCTAATTTAGTCTTATTCTAGGTTATTTTAGTATTATTATTGTTTTAATTTTAAGTTGACAATTTAAGACATAGAGGCTTGATAAAATTAAAAGATTGTGATAGGATGGATATAAATATCCTATCAAAGCTCATTTGTAAATCACAACTCATGAGATAAGACTATGTTTTCTCTATTTCTCCTCTTGTATATGGCCACAATGTGATGCACACCTCTTGGATGGTTTATTCTTGGCTTGAATGGTGGATGAAGGCTGATTTGCTACGTTTGCTCTGCACATACAAGTTTGATGCTAGAATGGTTGGTGAACTAATGCACAAAAGGTTACCCATTGTCTTTTCTTTGCTCATCTTCTATTCAGTGTTGGTAAGTCTATCTCTTTCTGTTGAATGGTGCTATTTGGTGCATTCTCCTTGTTTAGCTAGGGTTTCTTGTCAATATTTTGTCAAATTTGTATGGTGGAAAACGTCCTTTTACAGGAGTTTTCTTTGTATCGGACCTTGGATCTCTTCTTTTGCCCTAATTAGGCCGCTACAAAGAACCCTAGAAGTTGTTGGATATCCTAGTTTGCAAGTCTAGAGAATCTTTCCAAGTAGGGGCATTGATCATTGATCCCTTATGCCTTAGCAGATAAGACAAACCATATCCCTAAACAACTACTCTCTTTTTACAAATTCTTCGCATCTTATATCTAAAAACCCTAAAAAAACAGAAAAGCATAAAACCCTAAACATTCAAAAAATTTAAAATTCCAAAAATATTTATAATCTCGCAAAACCAAGTCCACAAAGGGCTATGCCCTATGTGTTTTCTCCATGGATCCTTAAAGGCGTCATAGTTGGCCTTCCTTTGACCTCTAAATGTGCCAAACGAACCCTGCTGAAACTGTTAAAGCTGGTTAGGGATGTTGAAATTTTCAAGTCTGAGTGGCTAAGTAAATTCATCCAGCTTAGGGGTTGTCTTTCTCACTAGGACGAAGTGTTCTGGGTGCTTAAAATCCCTCTTTAGGGCTGGATTCACCATTACTCAATGCTGATATTTACAATGACAGTCAGCCAAAGACAAGTTATCAGTATTAAAGTTGATATTCCCTATTATGTTTCTTTCATAATTAGTGTTCACTGTTGTAGTTGATACTGTTCAGTTATTGATGTTATATGCCTGATGTGGATGTTGATTATTGTTATTAATGTCTGCCGATCTATGTGAGATATTGTTACAAACGAGTGATTTTAAAGATTTAAAGGATAAAAGTGCATAACTTATTTATGTTACATGCATAGTTACATATACCACCGATATATCGTCCATATCGCGTCACAAACCTCTCGGCAATATTTCAACTGCAAAAATCGTGACATTTTCCGATTTATTTAAGTGTCGGGACATATTTATTGAAATGCGATAATTTAGGTAAATATTGCGAGTCAACCAAAAATATTGACCTGTCAAGCAAAATTACGCTGAATTGAAGGATAAATCCACAGGTTTGTTTTTTTGTGGTTTAGATTTTAGCTTTTTCAAAAGTTAATTCTAGCATTTTGAAGCTAGGCGTCAAATTACGATGTTCTGGCATATTTGCATTTTCACACGATCTTTATCCCTTGCTTAGAAAATAATGCTCCCTGGCTCTTAAAATAATCAATTAAAAAAAATTATATGGATCACTTTTACCTCTGTCTTTTCTTTTTAATGATCATCTAGTTGCAGAACGCATGCCCATCGTAATGCAGTAGGTTTCCTAACCTAAATATGTTTCAGGATAAATTATTTGTTTGGAAGTCTTGCATGTGAATGCAAAAACCTAGCAACAAAATGGAGAAGGATATTGAGAGAAGAAATCGTTCCTTCTTCAGTAGCATATCTATGTCATTCTCTTCTCCTAACTTTGGGGGATATAGTATCTAAGATTTTAACAATGTTCTTTATACTAGTATCTTTTTCTTGCTAGAATGGATGCCTTTCTCTTGAGGATAAGATCATGATCCACCATTTGACATCTTATGAATCTTATATATTAGTTGTATTTTCATATTTATGTAATAATGTGTTTATTTGATGTTGTTGTTTCTTCAGATGTTAAAAAATTTGAAAAAAATGGTTTTTTTGGTATTTTTTGAGGCTTTGCAACATTTGCCGATATTTTCTTCGTTGTTGCCGATAAATTGCATTCCAGACCTTCGGCGATATATCCACCAACGCGATATATGTAACTTTAACTTACATGTGCTACAAACTTCTTGTGATTAGAGGTAGATGATCTTGTGCTGATTCTGAAATTGGCACTTTGATTGACCTTGCCATACTATTTGATGATACTGGGAACTGTTATCTGCTGATTTTGTCATTCATCTGCTTCTGGATTATTAAATTTACCCTACTGATACTGATCCTGAGCCAGCTCTTTATCGTATATATTGGAGATCTGATTTACTCTTGCATATCAGCTTTAACTTGACTTACAGCAAATTACATTGCAACTGGTTATCTACACTACAGTATTGGTATTTGTCCTTGTTATCTGATAGTGAACTATTGAATTTATGATCATAACTTGACTTCTACAGGCATCCAGTTAATTTGAGAAGTTTAGTATGTCTTCTTCATTCATTTTTAGACTCCATCAAAGGAACTGATTTTTGTCATAAGAAGTTTCTACAGGCAGCCAGTTAATTTGAGAATTTTAGTATGTCTTCTTCGTTCATTTTTAGACTCCATCAAATGAACTGATTTTGTCATAAGGTCGTAGGAGGTACCTGTGTGTTTGTATTGGCAGGTGCCTCGATCAGGGCTCTCCCTTGGGTTGAGGAGTCCCCAAAGAAGAGGTTGAGCTAAAGGTGACAGTGGTCTTAAGTCTCTCCCTTGATTGCCACTCACTAGCACTGCATTCTAAATTATGCTACAAATCTAGACTACTAGTTTGAGCAGTAACAGGCCTTAATGGTTCAATGAGGTGGTTAGCATTGTCTAACCTTCAAGTCATTACTTTGTTGAACATGCCATTTAAAGTGCTTAGGGACCTTTTAAAATTTTATGGAGAAAATCAAGTGAATTTAACCCACTTTGGGAGGTTTGTTAAAACGGTTAAAGCACATCAGGGTTGACAGGTGCGGGGAGGGGATGGTTCTAACTTCTCTTTGACCCTGGAGGAATAAGGAAGCATTCCTCTTCGTGGGGTCTCGGAGAGACTTCAAATAATCAAGCAGAATCTTTGGCCCTTTGGCAAGGGTTAAGGTTAGCATTACGGAGAAAAATAAGTCATTTGTTGATTCTAAGAGACTATGATAGTTTTAAGCTACCTCATATCCAAACAAACACCAGAAGATGGTCCTATATCTAGAACTATTCGGGGAATTTTGCAGTTATTAATAGAAATCAAAGAGGTTAAGGTCTTCCATGTTCTCAGAAGTCTAAACACTCAAGCTAACTCTTACGCCAATCAAGATTGTAACCTCGACTAAGGAATTTTGTTTATAAATGGTGTGGAAGCAGGGCTTTGTAATATTACTTATCCCTATAAGACTAATGAATTAATCTATGGTCATCTTTGTGCTAATAAGGATCAGTCTGGTATTAAATAGGTGCATCACTCGGCAGCCAAGTGGCACAATTTCACTTTGTCTTCGCGTGCAAAAGATATGAAGCATAAAATCGAGACTTGGTCCTTTAATACTGTGGTTAAAGGAGAGATCGCTCGTGAGAGAGGGAAAATCATGGCTTTGCATCAGTCAGTCTTCATGATAAATTCAGTTTGAGGTGGTCTGTATCAGGACTTTGACAGATCTAGATGGCATGGGCAGTAATTCGCCATTTGTGGGCATTCCCAACTTGATTTGAAATTCTCTGGAGGAAATTGGGCTATCGTTCTGGTTTAATGTTCCGGGAATCAGCTCCGACGACGACTACTGGGTTTGTCATCTTCTTTTGGGTGTCTATGAGGTTGTCAATTTACAGGTTCTTCAATTTGTAGACTCTGTAATGGAAAAGGCAAAGAAATTATGGATATTCAAAAAATTAAGGAAACATGTGCAAGCAGTGACAAGATAGTGGAGAATCTTGTGAAGAGACAAACGAATTTTGAAAAAAGTTATGACAGTGATCAATTACTGAATGACATCAACCAATAATTTCTTGATCTCAAATCAAACATTTAAGGAGGCGTATGCTTGATGCAGAGAATGAAATCGACTTTTGGGAAAAGCAATACAGGAAGCTGGAGTGGGTTATCATGAAACTATAGGGCAAAATTCAGAAGCTATTGACTGTTGTTGATCTGGAAGATGAAAGTAATGATGAATATGAGAAGAGCTCTAAAGAGGAATCATCCTCCTCCTCTTCTCCCCTGAATGACTGATTAGCACTGTTTGAGTGCACGCAGCAAGATGATGGGATAGTCTCTCTTTTCTATTTTTGGTAATGCAATTGAAATGCACTCTATTTAGGTACTTTTTTCAGAATTTACACTAGTCAGATCTACAGTAACAGCTGGAACATGAAATTAATAAATTATGTACATATCTTTTAGAAAATACTGTGTTAAATTATGTTTTAAACATGAGAAAATCTATTGAACTAGTTTGCTCCATATCTATAAGAGCAGGTTTTGTAACCAAAGGTCTACCAGTCCGGCCACGACCTAATTTTTTTATATAAAAAATGTACCCATTTTCGTTAAAAAAAAGGTTAACGCAAATATTTCTTTATTCCTCATGAGAGGAAAAAGAGGGACCTTTTAAATCTTGAAGTTTGTACTTGTGATTTGAGCACCTCAAGGATTTGTCAAGAGTTGGTTAGATTTGTTTAGGGTTTTGGGAAAATAATATTTTTTATTGTAAAATGAGATAAGGCTACAACCTATATAAGGGTAAGAGAGGTAGTTATCGAGGTGACAATGGGTAACAAATCTAGGTTGCAATTGGGCTAGCCTATTCTTTAGGGCTTTAATCCACATGCCAATTCAAGCTGTAACATTTTGGTGTCGTTGACAGGGATAAGTCCCTTGAACCCAACCTTAGAACAACATTTCATTTGGTGAGTTTATCCTCAACTAGCACCTGGAAACTCCACTTAGAGAATTAGTGCCCAAAGGAAACTCCACAAGAACATCCCTCTCAAGAAACTCCACAAGAACATCCCTCTCAAGAACTTGTTCCTTTTAACCCTGAACCTCAAAGATATTATAGGGAAAAGGGGAGAGTGATTCAATCTGTGAACCAAAGTAGTACTTCAAATTCTTTACCTCAAATCATGGCTACCCCTTGGTTAATAGAATGACACAAACCTTTTGACTTCTCTCCCATTCCTGGGCATCCTAACAATGTTCCCAACATAGAAAACCTACCTAAATTCAATGGGATAATGATGTTTCCAATGAGTTTATGGCATGTTTGAATGATGTACATCATCTTGATGTTGTCTTCAAACTTTTTGTCAAAACCTTAAGAAAGAAGGCTTACACAAGGTTTCAAAGTCTCCCTGATAATAGTTTCCAATCCTTCCCAGATTTGCAAAAAGTTTCCCTTGATAAATATTAAATGGCAAGAGAAAAGAGATGCTAAATATGTTTTGAATGAATTAACTTTTATCAATAGAAGTGAAAATGAGACTGTGGAGGAGTTTGACTCCAAGTTTAGCAAACTGATTAAGGAAATTCCAACTGAATATGCTCTCCCTGATGCTACGATTTTGTTGTATTACATGAATGCTTATCACAGTCAATTTAGAATGTTCCTAAATCAGTTAAAACCCACAGATCTCAAGGATGCTAAAACCAAAGCTTTGCTACTTAACAAAGATTGGGTTTTTGTTGGGAAATTTAATGCCATACCTAATACAAGAGCCATCCATCCAAAACATGAACCCATGATGAAAATTGTAGCTAAATCTCCCATTGATACTTTGGTGGCAATCACTGAAGCACTTAGACGATTGGAAACCACTGTGGTCCAAAATAACACAACAATACAAAATAGGTTGATTAATTTGGAAAACACACAATTAGAAATCAACCTAGAGGAAATAAGGGTGGTTGGAACAAATGAAGGATAAACCAAGGTCCAAACAAATTACCAAATAAAAACCAAGAAAACCATAAAGGAAATGATCAAAAAGTGCATATACCTTTGAATACCAACAATGGGGTTGAAGAAGATGCTTATTACTAGTGTCCAACTTACAAGCAAGATCATGATCCTAGTACTTGTCCTTTGGTCCAGGAATTTATATATCAGAATTCGAAAAAGGATGGAAAAGGATCTAGTGAAAGCCCGTTTATGAACTTTGTAGGAGGATTGAACAATGTCATGAATGCCCCTTATAAAGTCTCTAATGACCAAATGAAGCAAATTCATACTCTCGAAGGAGTATAGATCCTAGAGAAGTGGTTGAAAGTTGACTATAAATACTCTTGAGAGGAAATAAGGAGAAAAATGCAAGCTGGTGATGTGGCAACTTACCAAAGAAGAGGCAAGGAAAGTAATGAACCAACTTCCCCTCCCAAAGTAATTGCTAAGATTAATGCTAAGGACTTTGAAACTTTAGAAATTGGCTAGACCCAATTTTTCAATAAGGCACACATTTAAGTTCAATTCCTAGAGTTTATGAAAGTGCCTCATATTAAGGAGCAATCCATGAAGATCCTAGGCTTTGAAAACAAAGTTAAGGAAGTCCATGAAGAAGTCAATAAAGAAGTTAATGAAGATGTCCTTGTAGTGTTGCAAACAAGACATAGTGGAACCAATGGTTGTAATAAGCCATTCTTCATATCAATAATAATCAAAGGTACCCACTTGCACAATTCTATGTTGGATTAAAGGGCTTGCGCCAACGTTATGCCCTTAGCTATGATGGATCAATTAGGGCTAAAGACTATTGGCCCCTACCATAACATTTGTGCTACTGACTCTAGGGAAATCAAAAGTGAAGTCTTGATCAAGCACTTGACAGTTTCAATAGTTTCCTATCCTTATATCTCAATTATGATGCATGTACTTGTAGTTGATGTCCCACCTGCTTGGGGAATGCTTTTATCAGAAAGTGGATTGTTGACTTAGGTAGAAGTTTGCATTGCGACCTGCCTAAATTGTGAAGGGTCATTTGTAATCCTTTAGCGAGAAGTGCATAGGAAATATCATGTAGAAAATCCAAACGAGATAATGAACGATTTATCAATGTTGTAGAAGATAACCCAGGAAATTTTGAAATCTTGACTCACATTAACTCCTATGGTTAGTCCAATTATACTTAAAGAAGAAAACAATCATAAAGGGAACCTTGATGAAAGGGATAAGTGTGAAAATAAAGAAATATGGAAGATGAACTTTGATGGGATTGTTCTAAAATGGGTTCTGGTGTGGGAATAGATTTCACTTACCCCAAAGGAGACGAACTTAGTTATGCTTATCGATTAGAGTCCAACTCTAATAATTATGTAGTTGAGTAAGAAGCCTTGATTTTGGGCCTTGAGCTAGCAAGGGAAATGGGTATTAAAGTCCTAAAGGTCATTGGAGATTTTGTTTTCGTGGTCCAACAAGTCAAGTATTGTTTTGGGGATAAGAATGAGAGATTAAGGTGCTATATGCATGATGTATAGGACACCATTGAGTTATTTGACGCATTTTCCATTGAGGCAGTTCCTAGGGAACATAACTCCTTGGAAAATAGTCTACTTGTAGCAGCCTCCACCTTGCAACCTTGCAAGAGTCTATTAATGGGGGGTAGGTAAAATGGAAATAATCTTTAGGCCATCTATTCCTGATAATCTTGAGCAATGGCAAGTCTTTCATGATGATTCTCAAATCTTAAGGTTCATGAATAATTTGAATGAATTTACAAATTGTAATATCGATTAAAGATTTGAAGGTGATGAGACTCAAGGGACAAAAGACTTAGAAATAGATAAATACCCACTTGGCCTTGTTCCTTTAGAACGTGATTTTGATAGAGATGATGCTTTTAAGAAGATAAAGGAAGAGTGTGAGCCCAAAGACCAAATAGAGTTGAACATTGGTTTTAAATCTTCTCCAAAAATCATTAAGTGGGGTAAAAATACAACCTTGGAAGAAAGAAGAGATATTGAAAACTTGGTGAGAGAGTATAGGGATGTGTTTGCTTGGTCATATGATGATTTAAAGGCCTATCAAGAAGATGTGATCCACCATAATATCCCTCTTAAGGAAGGTGCCAAGCCTTTTAGGAAAAATTTAAGAAGGATCAATCCTAAGTTAGCCCCTCTCATCAAGAAAGAGTTAGAAAAAATGTTGGAAGCAACAACCATTGCCAAAACCAGACACTCGGAGTAGGTAGCCAATTTGGTTGTGCTTAGGAAGAAAAATGATGAAATAAGACTTTGTGTTTAATTTAAAACCTTAACCAAATTTTAGTTAAAGATAATTACGCACTCGCCAACATGGAAAACTTGTTAGAGGGTCTCTTGGGCTGAGCTGAAATATTGTCTATGTTAGTTGGATATTCGAGTTATAACCAAGTGTTCGTCAAGGAGGAAGATAGACCAAAGAAACCTTTTACTACTCCTTGGGGAACACTTGAATACCAGAATGCCATTTAAATTGATGAATGTTGGGTCTAACTTTTAGAGAGCAACAGATTTTGCCTTTAGGGACCTTCTTGGGAAGATAATCGAAATATACCAAGATGACTTGATAGTTGTCTCTAAAGGAAAGATCATATAATTCATTTTAGGAAAGTATTTGAGAAGTGTCAAAAATATCACATATTTTTGAATCCCAAAAAGTCAGTTCTAGGGGTTGATGAGAGTAAACTCTTGGGACATATCATATCCAAGGAGGGTATCAAAATTGATCTCGAAAGAGTCAATTCCATTAAACAAGTCCCATTGCCTATCAACAATAAAATTCTTCAATCCTTTTTTGGAAAGATAAACATTATTAGACAATTCATTCCCAACTTTGCTAAAATTGTCAAACCGATCAACAAGTTACTTAAGAAATATCAAGTGTGAAAATTTACAATTTACCAAATCCGATTACTATCTATTCATTAATATGTATCCCAGTATTAATTTAACTGAATCAAATAACAACACACTAATAAACAATCATAAATAGAGAAAACCACAACATAAGAGATACCCTGGAAACCCCAATCCTTCGGGGAAAACCAGCAAATGTTTGTCTTCTTCTTATTGCAAGATTTTATTATAATAGCACTACAGTATTCCTCTCGATAAACCCTCCGAATCTGGACCAAAACCCACAAGAAGATGCCTCAAATCCTTTCTGCAAACTAGATAGACAAACCCTAGATCCAACAAAGAAGTAACTCTTCCCTGGAAAGGTTGAGATCTCAAACTAAGATCTAGATTGCTCACTACAAGAGGAAATGTGTCTCTTGCAACTGTGATGTTGAACACTATAGAAGTTCTCCTTTACTCATATGACTATTATGTTGAACTCATACTCAAAGGCTTTTTTTATAATCTCACACTCATGCAAATACCATGGGCCCTCCAATACCATGGGCCAACTAAAACCATTTGCAAGAGGTGTTATAAATCCACATTTACAATGTGTTTCTAGAAATCATCTTGGCTCCTTCTATGTTTCTAGACACCCTCAACATAGTACCTATTGAGCTACAAAAACTAACCCTCCCTCTTAGAGAGAAAGGTACTTGCGGAGAAGCATCCACCAGGATCAAACACCTCCCCAACTGTTGCAGCTGCTCCCTCTGAACGAGAAGACTTCTCAGCTGCATCCACTGCACTTTGATATGAAGATCTGCACTCCTTCTCCATTAGTTTCATCTCAAACACTGATCCAAATACCAAATTCCCTCTGGAACTCTGCTCAAAACTCCCTCTGAAGCTGCTTGCCATCTTCAACTGCCCAGACCTTTATCTCATTGTCGCCTGATCTTTCTAGGCAAATTTGGGTTGTTTCAGCCCCTGCCCAACCTGATCTACAGCATCAATTGGCTGCCAAAATTTTCTAGGCACTTCAACCCTCTACTCGAGAAATTTTTGGCCAACTTTTTCTGTTTCCTAAAGCTTCCTAGTTACCTGCCATCAGTTTTTATGGCTGCTTTTGGTGGCTAACGATCGCCTTTTCCTACACTAGCGACCGAACACTCCTTGGCAGTTAATATTCCCTGCTGAAGCGCATGTTTACGACTCCTTATGCAACACCACGTCCCAGCCCTACTCAGATTTGCGACCCAGGCTCCAGCTCCATTTCCAACCTCCACTCTCAACGTCGTCTGCCTGATGCCTTCAACTCTCAACAGTGAATTTTTTCTATGTTCAAGCCCGATCCATGTTTTTGCGTCAAGAAATCGGCTCATGCCTATTCCTCGCATATGCAATCAATCTTTAGGCATCCCTAGCGTCTACCACAGCTCACATGTTCTGGTTTCATGTCTCATCCCTTCCTCCCTCAAACCGAGCTTGCATCCATAGCCCGCAGATCTCTGTCCCAACAACCCAAGATCTGGTTGTCAAGTTGTGCGACAACCACTACGACCACAAAGACCTTCGCCATTCTCAGCCTACCATCAACGTCTCTACCATGTTTTTCCCATCAGACCGACAACAGTAACCTTCTACTAATGCTCCACAACACGACCAATTGTGCTCAAACGTCACGTTGGTGGCTCCACTTCTTTGCCTATGGACTGTAGCTCCCTCTGGCCTAATTTGGTGCTATGCGTGCTCCCCGCAACTTCTGGCCAGCTGATACATGCCCCAAAACTTGTGATCTCTACTGGCAACCGCAGTCAACTGTCCACGGCATTGCTCGTTGTCGCGATACACAAGAGTCGATACAGATGGTCTCTCCTCGCACTAGTGTGCTACGCGAATACTCTCACGCCAGCAGGACCCCCAACGATGCTCGATTCGACCTACGTCTTGACCCCTACCTATGGTTGCACGTGGCCGAGTCTAGTCTATAACAAATTTTCCCATCACTTCCCCGACATGCTTGCACTCGGCTCAATCTCTGACCCTACAATCACCGCCTATGATGCGAGCTCAACCCGCTGCCCAATCTCCACCAGTCTATGTGTGGCTCAGCCTCCTCCCAACTAGATTTGCTAGCTCAAACTCATGCCCACCTCTGCGAGCTCCTCTTGTAACCTATCCTCACGCTCGAGTGCTCTATCCACGATATGCGATCATGCAAACTTTCGTTGCAGTGTTCCCACTCGTGGCTACTAGCAACAGCCTCCAATACCAACACTCCTCTCGCTTCCTCGATGTTACCTTCACGTCGACACTTCTCAGCCTCGCAGCTACCCATGTCGACGACCAGTTTTACGCTGTCGTCTCCACTACTGTGGCGGCTTCTAACACCGTCATCCCTCTATTCCACACCCAGCTTACACTTTGTAGATCCACACTCCAACATGCTTGCACCAACATGTCTACACTTTGGTAGCTCCACCACAGGATGTAGTAGTTGGTTGCCTTCACACAAACACACCTAAGATTTGAAGTTTTCTTTTCTTTCTTGATCTTGTGCAAGTCCAACAGTCTCGCTCTAATACCATGTGAAATTTTATGTTTAAACCCTTGCTTTACAGCTTCTTTACTGTTTTCTTTAGTTAGAACTTAGCAAATAACTATAATGCAAAAGTAACATCAAAACTGAAAAATACATTGTCTAACAACCATATAAATGCACATTAGAAACAAATAGCATCCACACAAGATACACAAGGATTTACCCTGGAAAAACTGTAATATGGCCACCACAAGAGTTATCACTCACTCCTAACACAGTGTTAATTAGAAAACTCTCCTTAGAATCCTTTTATAACTTCACTTAATGTAAATACCATGTGCCCTCCAATACCATGGGCCAAATAAAACCATTTACAAGAGGTGTTATACATCCACCTTTACAATGTATGTCTAGAAATCATCTCGACTCCTTCTATGTTGCTAGACACTCCCAACATAGAAGTACCTATTGAGCTACAAAAACTAACATCAAGCATTCTTATGGAGTGAGGAAGGTAGAAAGGTTTTTTAATTCATCAAACAATCCATTGCCTCAACTCTTGTCCTAGTCAATCCAGACTATTCCAAGGACTTCCAAATATTTTCCTTTGTTTCCAAAGATACAATTGTTGGGGTCTTGCTACAAACAAACGATGAAAACTTAGATCAACCTATAGCTTTCATGAGTAAATAGGTTAGAGATGTTGAGTTGAAGTGTGCCATCATGAAAAAACAAGCTTATGCTCTTGTTCAATCATTGAAACGTTTTCAAAGCTATGTAGGTTACTCCAAGGTAGTAAGATATGTACCTATGTTACAAACATCGCCGATATATCGGCAACATCACGATATCGTGATGCCAACAACTTTTCGATATATCAACAATACATCAACCAATATTTTTCCTTAATTTTTGGCAATTTTTACTCTATTTTATTGCAATTTTTTGGCAATTATTAGAGAATATCGCAATTGTTTGCCCTATTTTTGCTCATTTGTTGCAATTCAAGAAAAAGATGTGTCGCGGCCATACAAAAATGTCGCCCTGTTCAGTAGTAAATGGTAATATTAAACTCTTAAAGTAAAAGTGCCATTCTCCTTATCTTTCATTTTTCTATCATTTTACTTTAATTTTTAACATTGTCGTTAATTGTTTCAGGATGTTTGAGAGTGATTTCAACCTCATCGGACTTTATATGCAAAAAGGAGAATTTTAGATTCCATTTAGAATTCAACAGACTTAATAGTTTTTAGGACTTTGGGATTGCAAAGTTTGCACCAGATTCTATCATGTATGAGGGTATGGGATTGGCATTTAATCAAGAACATCAAACACTCTATGTACCTTGATGTTGGTCATGTTGATTGTTGAACCCCTCTATCATGACCTTGATAAAAATGTACTCTTCACTCAAGCAAATCACTTATTAAGCATGGGAATATTTTTCTACCTTATTTTAAAAATTGGATTAGGAAGTTTGATTGAAATTGTAAGGTGTTGAGTCATTGACTAATGTCCTTGTAGGATCAACTTTGAGATTTGAGGTAGAGGTAAGGACTAGAGCCTAGAGGAGGGAAGCATAAGGTGTTATTGATGAATAGGATCCCAATATAGGCAATGATTCACCCACATGTATGAATATTGATTTATGATTTATGTTTCACATTCATTTTCTTAAATGTCCTTGCACATTTAACAATTTAAAATATACATAATACATATACATACATAACGATTTAAAATATACATAGAGTCCACTATGACCCCCGTGATGGCCAAGGCCTTCTAGCTCTAAAAGAAGAGCGATTACCAAAACGTTTACTGTGGAGAACCTCCTGCAATAAACAATGAGAATGCACGATATAGCAGAAATTATGGATCACAGAAGAGATTTTATTAATCGCAAGCCACTTCGAGGGGGCAACCTCCTTTGAGCAAGCTCAATACAAAATAACTCTTCGATGCTTTCATTAGCCTCAACACATACTTATATACTAANATTTGGAATAATGCAACATATTAACTGGACGACTTAACAACTATTACTTACTCTCCATGAATGTGGGATAATACAAAATACTAATGGGACGACTTACAAAGCATATGCGTTCGACAAAATATACTAACAAAATAAAGAGGGGGGTTGACACGGATTCTTAACATCCCCTCCCTCTTAGAAAAAGCTTTGTCCTCAAAGCTTTAGATGTGGAAACTACTGCCAAATCTGAAAGAGCAGTTCCCATGTAGCATCCTCTGGTTGCATGCCGTGCCACTGAATTAAGACCTCCGTTATGGACCGAGAGCGAAGCTGACGAGTGCGCTTATTGAGGATGGCCTCCAGTTCCAAACTGATGGATCCTTCTGTATCCAACTTAGGTAAAACAGTTTGTGCTCTGATGTTGGTGCCAATCACTTTCTTGAGATAAGAGACATGAAAGACTAGGTGAATGCGAGAAGGAGGAAGTTCCAATTTATAAGCAACAGACCCAATCTTCTGAAGAACTTTATATGGCCAAAAGAACTTTGGAGCCAGCTTCTGATGCCCTTTGAGTTTCAGGAAGGATTGCTTGTAAGGCTGCAGACGAAGAAAAACCATATCACCGACTTGAAAGGTGCGCTCAGAACAGTGTTGATCGGCTTGCTGCTTCATGCGATTTCTTTCCATGTGAAGATTCTCTTGCAGAATGTGGAGAATCTGATCACGGTTTTGAAGAACCATGTCAACTGCCTGAACTGGTGAACTATGGGGGGTGTATGGAAGGACCACTGGGGGTGGCTGCCGATAAACAGCTTCATATGGAGTCATTTTGGATGTAGTATGGTAGGAAGTATAACCATTCAGCGAGAGGGAGCCACTTTTCCCATTGATGTTGTTGTTCAGAGGTGAAGCAACGAAGATAAGTTTCCAAGCATTTGTTAGTGACTTCAGTTTGACCATCTGTTTGTGGGTGATATCCGGAACTCATTTTCAGTTTGGTTCCAATGAGGCGAAAGAGTTCGGTCCAAAAAATGACTTGTGAAAGTTGCGTCGCGGTCAGAGACAATGGAAGAAGGGATTCCATGAAGACGGAATATCTGGTCCATGAAAATTTGTGCGACTGAGGAGGCAGTATATGGATGGTTGAGAGCACAAAAATGACTATATTTGGAGAGTCGATCAACCCCAACCAAGATTACGCTCTTCCCTACAGATTTAGGGAGCCCTTCGATGAAATCCATCGAAATATCTGTCCAAATCCTTGTAGGGATGCGCAAGGGTTTGAGCAAGCCGGGGAGGAGTGTAGTTTCACCCTTGTGGCGCTGGAAGGTATCACATTCGGCAACCATCTGTTGAATTTCCCGTTTCATTCCCTTCCAAAAGAAGTTACGTCATGCCCGCTCATGCGTTTTGAGGAACCCAAAGTGCCCTGTCGCTGGAGAAACATGGAGTTCATAGAAGACATCCTGGTGAAGATTTGTGCTCTGGGGAAGCACCAAGTGACCCTTGTATCTCAAAGAAGAACCATCCCAAGAGTAATGCGGTACAAGAGAAGGATTACTGGCCAACTGTTGGATGATTTGAGATAAGGAAGAGTCATTAACAAAGCCTTGTTGAACAGATTGTAGCCAATTTGGAATAGGCATAGAAATAGCTAAAAGAGAAGCATGGTCATCCAATGTGCGGGAAAGAGCATCTACCAAAAGATTGTCCTTACCCTTCTTGTAAGTGATCTCATAGTCATAACCCATGAGTTTGCTAACCCATTTTTGTTGTGTTGGGGATGAGACTCGTTGTTCTAGGAAATATTTCAGACTCTGGTGATCAATCTTGATGCAGAAATGATTCCCTAAGAGGTATGGACGCCACTTCTGTACAGCATGCAAAATAGCCATCATTTCCTTCTCATATGTAGAGGCGGCTAAATTCTTACCAGACAGGGATTTGTTGGTGAACGCAATGGGATGCTCATCTTGGAGGAGGACAGCACCAAGTCCATTGTCTCAAGCATCACTCTCAATAGTGAAGGGCTTGGAAAAATCAGACATAGCTAGAACAAATGTGGTACACATAGCTTGTTTCAGTCTCTCAAATGCACACTCAGCAGTAGGTGTCCATGCAAAAGCATCATTTTTTAGTAGAGTTGTTAATGGAGCTGCAATCTTCCCATAATCCTTGACAAACTTGCGGTAGTAGCCAATAAGTCCCAAAAACCCACGAAGGCTCTTCAAGGTCTGAGGATGTGGCCAATTTTTCATGGCATCGATTTTGGCAGGATTGACACGAACCCCTTGTGCTGAAACAATATGCCCGAGATACTCTACTTCCTTCTGCCCAAAAACACATTTAGATTGTTTGGCACAGAGATGATGATCACAGAAAAGTTGTAGTACAAGATCCAGATGTTGGAGATGCTCAACCCAGGTTTTACTATAGATGAGGATATCATCAAAGAAGACCAGAATGAAGTTTCGTAAGTAGGGCCGAAATATTTTATTCATCAATTCCTGGAACGTGGAAGGGGCATTTGTGAGGCCAAATGGCATGACCAAAAATTCATAATGGCCATCATGTGTGCGGAAAGCTGTTTTAGGGATATCATCCACATGGACCCGAATTTGGTGATACCCAGAACGAAGATCCAACTTGGAGAAAAAATGAGCACCATGGAGCTCATCCAAAAGCTCGTCAACAACGGGAATTGGAAACTTATCCTTGATTGTGATGTGATTAAGTGCTCGAAAGTCGATGCAAAGGCGTCATGACCCATCTTTTTTCCGGACTAGAAGGACCGGTGAAGAGAAGGAACTAGTGCTAGGGCGAATAACACCTTGCTTCAGTAAGTCTCGAACAAGCATCTCAATTTTTGTCTTGTGGTGAAATGGGTAGCGATAGGGCCTAATGTTGGGAGGGACGCTTCCAGGAAGGAGCGTAATACGATGGTCCTTGGGTCGGGAAGGTGGCAATCCCACTGGCTCAACAAACACACATGCATACCGATCCAAAATTTGTTGGAGATCCAATGGAGTAGTTGAGACTGCTGAAGGTTGCATCTGAATGAAATGGAGCTGAGCAATGACACCATGTGAACTTTTCTTTAGAAGCCTTTCCATTCGATGCGAACTGATGAGGCTGAGAGACCCTGGTTGTAAGCCCCGCAATGTGTGTTTGGTACCATTGATTGAAAACTGCATCCAAAGTTCAGCAAAATCCCATAAAATGGGTCCAAGTGTGCGTAACCATTGAGCGCCCAAAATCACATCACATCCCCCTAAGGGCAAGGCAAACATGTCAGAGCGCAAGTTATAATCCCCCATAGATATGTGCACATTACGACACTTCCCTTTGCAAGGTAAGGTGCCCGCATTGGCAATCATGACTTCAAAGCTGGAGCAAGGATGGATGAAACAATCAGCCTGTTTGGCGATCCTCGGGTCAATGAAGTTGTGAGTGCTACCAGAATCAATGAGTATTGTAAGAGGGAGTTTTTTTAAGAACCTTCTGACCCGCATGGTTTGTGGGGTGGTGACTCCGGCTAAGGCATGGAGAGATATCTCTGGTTGGTCATCTGGAGCAGGAAGTTGTTGAATGTCACCATCATCATCTATTGGATCAAGAGCATCATAAAAAATTTCAGGTGCGGGTGGAGAATCCACATCCAAGAAATAGAGCTTTTGCTCAACACATCTATGTCCCCAG
This sequence comes from Pseudotsuga menziesii, assembly GCA_001517045.1. Classification (NCBI taxonomy): domain Eukaryota; kingdom Viridiplantae; phylum Streptophyta; class Pinopsida; order Pinales; family Pinaceae; genus Pseudotsuga; species Pseudotsuga menziesii. The sequence goes on from LPNX010196354.1 coordinate 55,013, forward strand.
GTGAATTTCTCGTCACAATTATAACAAAGCCCTTTTGCCCGACGTTCCCGCATCTCTGCTTCAAACAAATGCTTGATAGGAGTGGTTCTAGGAGCTGGCAGATTTTGGGTTCTTTGGGGAACCATAGGTCTAAATGGAACAAGAGTGGATTTGGAGTGTTGTTGAGCCCTGATCTTGTCCTCTGCTAGCTTAGCCAACCCTAGGGCTTCCATCATTGTATTGGGACAGAACATTTTAACCTCAGATCGTATTGTATCCTTCAAACCACTGATAAAACAAATCAGGTAGAATGCATCAGGCAATCCCTCGATGTGATTGGCTAGTTTCTCAAATTCTGTCTGATACTCCCGCACAATACCAGTTTGGCGTAGTTTGGTGAGTGCTCCTCTGAAGTCATCAAAAGCACTAGGGCCAAATCGCTACAAAAGGAGTTGGGTAAAATCTGTCCAGTTTGGCTCTGCATGAGCCTTGATGTACCAACGAAACCATTGAAGTGCTTCATGTTCCAAATGAAAGGATGCAAGTGGGGCTTTATTGACATCAAAAGTGTTATGCAGACTGAGATATTGTTCTGCCCTATAAATCCATCCTGTCGGAGCATCACCATTGAAGCGAGGAAAATCCAACTTCGACCCGGGGAAGTTGCTAGAACGACAAGAACCCAATGTCTGCAAAAGACTCAGGCTGGCGGCAGTTGTTCATGGGTGAATGCTGAAGATGGAGGTCGAGAAATTTTTGATCTAGATCCTCGAATTTGGACTTGATGGCGGCAAGTTCTTCCATTTGTTTATTTGCTCCGGCGCGGGTGACAACCATAAGCAGGGTTTCTTTTTTGTTTTTTTTGTTTTTGTCAAGTAATGGGCAGAAAAAGAAAAATGGTGAGGGTTTTAGAAAATGAGATTTTTTATTTGGGAAAAAATAGGGTGGGGGGGGGGGGGGACAAAAAGCAGAAAATGTGAATTTCAGAGGTGGGATGAAGGAATTGGAAAATTTGTCAGAGGGACAATGAAGCAGAAATAGAAAACGAACATCGTGGAAAAATTTGAAGGCGATTGGGTGAGAATCAGAGAAGTTATGACAAACCCTCAAAATTGACAAATGTGGAATTTCGGCCTTCAGGAAGTGAAATTGGGGATAGGGTCCTCAATGAAGGAATATGCAGAATGGTATTACGGGGGCGACAGTGAAGTTTTAAGGGAAACGGAGCTAAATCAAGGAAGATATGGCTAAAAAACAGAAATTATCTGTGGTGGTGCTAGAAAGCTATGCTTTATCAACGGGAAATGAAGTAAATGATCTGTGACAATTCTAGAATTCTGCACATTATCAACTGTAAATAGATATGGACCCCATGTATATTCGGCTTCCTAATGGTTCAAAGATAGTCACTCGGCCACCAAGGCTGTCTCAGGCTTGAGTATTGGGGCAGTACCCATCACTTCATGGCACAAGTAAAACTGCTAACCGCTTGACCAAAAACGACAGCTCTTTGGTTTTCCTCATAGATAGGAATCTAGTCAATCTGGTGGGGGTCATTGCCCTTTTCGCTTGGCAGGTCCTCTCAATGACCATCTACTTCGGGGTTCCTGTGGTACTCCTCACAATGAGTTTTAGGGCTATGCCCAAGTACTTCCCACGGTTAAGCGGATAGGGTTTATTCCCTGATCCAAATGAATAATACTGCTGCAAGAAGAAGAACAACTGTAAGGCTCACAGCGCCAGGAAGCACGGCAGAAAAAAAAAAATTCCAGAAATTCCACCAAACAAGCCCAAGAAAGTGCTTTGATACCAGATGTGGAGAACCTCCTGCAATAAACAATAAGAATGCACGATATAGCAGAAATTATAGATCACAGAAGCGATTTTATTAATCGCAGGCTAAGTCACCTGACACGGGGACACGGGACACGAAGGACACGAAAATACGAGAGTCCGACACGGACACGGTGACCCCCGAAATCAGGACACGTAGGATACGTTTTATATACATTTTTTTTTTTTAAATATATATTAAAATTTAAAAATATAGACATATAGATCCAAAAATATTTAGAAACT
>LPNX010196354.1:58877-90448 GCA_001517045.1 Pseudotsuga menziesii
CGAAGGAGAAGAACCGGTTGTGCTTGGTGGAATAGGAGGGGAGGCCCTAGATGGTGCATTTCTCCCTTTCCTTTGACCCCTACCTCTTGCCCTAGCTGATTGAGACATTCCTTTTCTTGTGTGATGGTTGGGCTTGCAATCCTCTCCACAAATCCACCGGAATGCACTTGGAACCGCTTGGAAACAATGGATAGCCTTCAAATCTCCTTCAAAACTCCTTCACCTCCACATAAAACTCACTCTCAATCAATTGCTTCCTTTCAAATGACAAAATAAAAGACAAAAAATTGAATTTAAGCAAATAGCGCTGTCTTTTTCCGCCGGTCACGTGTCCTGTTTTCGGGATTCGTGTCCAGTTTTCGGGACACGATTTATTTTCGTGTCCGATTCGATGGATTCTCGTGTCCGGTTTTAGGATTCGACTGAAAGTCGAATCGGGCTCGTGTCGGACACGAATCGTTTCCAATTCGTTCCCCACGGGACACGAGGGGGCTAGAGGACGAATCCGGTTTCTTAGATCGCAGGCCACTTCGAGGGGGCAACCTCCTTTGAGCAAGCTCAATACAAAATAACTCTTCGATGCTTTCATTAGCCTCAACACATACTTATATACTAAGTCTAATCTAAACAACTATTACTCCCCATGAATGTGGGATAACGCAACATATTAACTGGACAACTTAACACTATTACTTACTCCCCATGAATGTGGGATAATACAACATACTAATGGGACGACTTACAAAGCATATGTGTCCGACAAAATGTACTACAAAATAAAGAGGGGGGTTGACACGGGTTCTTAACATTTACCTTTGTCGATAAAAGGGGTAGAGGTAATCAATAGTTTATTTACTTGATTTTGTTGTATATGAAATACATTGATTGTAATTTTTAGTGATTCATGAGTTGGGAACTCAGGATTCAAGACACGATTCATTTTTTATGTGTGATGTATCACTAGATGTCTTATACATCTTCTATCTTGGTTTTCTTTCCATATTCATGTGGCAATTTGTTTATTTGATGTTCTTGTTGCTTTAGATGTTTAAAAACTGGAAAAAAAAGAGGATATTTTGTTTTTTCTAAGTTTGCCTATATGTTCCCGATGTTTGCCAACATTTTCGCCGATAAATCCGATAATTTGTTTTTAGGCCCATGGCGATATATTTGCCAACAGGGTATTTGTAACTTTGGAAACTCCTATCCTTTGCACGTGATTATTTTGCAGGTTATTTCATTCATCAAGAAGATTGAGGTTATCCTTGAGCAACCACTCTCGTTTGCTGACCTTTTGAAGCAAGTCCCTCATAATAAACCTACAAGGACTCCATCGTCCCACCTTCTTGGCACCTTTCTTCTCTTTCTCAGGCTTCCACATTAACTTTAAATCAACATTTTAGTTACTCTATTCATGCAAAATAATTAAATCTATTTTTATCAAAGAAAATCACAAGTAGATTTGTTGCATGCTTAGATCTACTGTTTATTTATTGAAAATTGTTAAGCAAATCTATTTGAAGGGAAAATTCTCTTTCATGCATATGATTCATTTCATCTTACATGCTTAGATATGTTTATTTTACACCATAATTATGCCTTATCACACGTGTCTTTTGGCCATACAAGTGGCAGGTTTCAATAGGGTAGCCAAGTACAAGCACATGAATATCTTCTCTCTGTCCTAACAGTGTTCAAAGAATCCCCCTAAAAATTATTTATTCGTTGTCTTTTAGGACTAGTTTCCATTTAGTTTTCAATCTAACTTGTAGACTTTTTCATAGGATAAATAAACATGGGTTTTGCAGGGATAATCGGCAGCTAGGTGGCTGGATTTGCATAACTATATGCTGTTGTTTTGCAGCCCTTTTTGCGCAGGTTTGGACAGTCCCAAAGAAGCCTTTGAGGATCTGCATTATTCCTTAAAGGTTTGCAGTCAATTAGCACACCTTCTAAAGCAATGTTTCTACCTTTTTACTACTAGTTTCAATCATTTAGTAACCACTTCTTAACGTTGTCCCATTTGCTTGCAAAAAGTCTGGCAAGAGTGGTCCAACCCATTGTCCCCCTACCCCATAACTTTGTCTCCCAACCCTCATGCAAAGTGAGGCTTATATGGCCATGGTGAGTTACAAAAGCAGGAAGAGCACACATGCATAAAAGTTTAGTGGAAGTTGGAGTGAGGGCATTATGTTCATGCATGGAGAATAGTTTACTTCAGTAGAGGGCACCATGCTCAATGCATGCAAGAGATATTAGTTCGAGGGCGCGAACATGGCTTAAATCCTTAGTTAGAAAGCGCATTGACCATGCAAGTAATCTTCAGTGCAGGGGAACACCTTCTCATCACTCTTGTCCAAGCTCTCTCGATTAGTAGAGTGCACCTCGGTCATCTTCAGCAAAAGGGAGGATAACTCATCATGCATACAAATTCTAGGAGGGGTACACTCTTATTTGCATGCATGATCAGACAATGAGAGAGGGGTGCATTAGGGATTGGAGGCCCCTATATAATCAAGGCAGAGCAATACGAGGTTAGACATTCTTTTCAGGGCACTTGAGACTGGAGCAGAGACCCTTTCATCCTCATCTCTGACCATCATCTTCATTTACTGGCGAGGAGAGCATTGGCAGCCTGTTCCACGTCAACGATCATGGTGCAAACAGTCTTTTGGTAAAGAGTAATAATATTTCAATTATCCTTTGTGTTAGCTTTTTGTTTTTGTGGATGTTAATGATCTAATCTATGGTAAATGTTTGATGGTTCCTTGCTTTCCATTTGTATTTCTTCAATCACTCATATACACATCCTTTTGTATTTCCATTCCTTTTGTTTCAGTCAAAAAGTCCTAATATATTGTCTCAGACCATCTAAACTTAATATTCACAATTTACCCTCCCTTCTAAACTGTTTAGGACAGTCAGAGGGGAAATATAAGTACGTTGTTTTTCTTTATATTTCTATCAGATTTGCAGATCAGATTATCGTATGCAACAGTCAGGGACACCCCCCTTGGATAGCAAAAGCACCAGCCCGAAACGGAGAGGCACTGGACCGTGACAGGGCTAGAAGGCCTATACTTATTGGGAAGATCTGTGGGTGGAGATCTGCAGAGATCTGTGTGATAACAAGAAGTTACAGCCTTGCAGTCAGACCACATGACTGCAAGATAAATCTTATGCATATCACTGACCCAAAGAAATGAAAGGGAATTATACAGAATCTTTTGCTAAAGCATGATCACTGGCTGGTTAAGTATGAGAGTTGAGAGAAAGAGATGCGCTTTTTAGGGTTAAAACTCAAAAGTTTTATGAGCCAATGGCAGCATATATTGACTCCATAAAGCTACTGTACAAGGCACATTCTTACAGCAGATTTTCCAGTATGGCTTAGGAGCATTTCTTGAAGAAGTATATGCTTTAAGATGATGATATTTCAAATTTACCTTAAATGCTCTGTAATACTCTTTTAGGCTTGTTTTCAATGCCTGAGTATTCCTTTGACCAAATCTAGACTTCTTCACATAGTAACTGATAACAAAATGATGATATATTATCATTTCCAGAGCTGAGAAATTTGGTGCAGCTTTTTGTATTGAATGGATACTTCACCCCCGATATGACCAACGGTATTGGAGCAATATGATAGGCCCAACGCGTATTTACAGCAGCTAGACTTGGGTTTTTCTGGTGTGATCACAACAAACCTTCTTTGTTCAGCTTGGCAGTCATTAGCACTTTATGGACGCAAATCCGTACTTACTGTTGGATAGAACAGACTTGTGGGATACTTTAGACATTCAAGTGAAAAAATCTATTACACAAGCAGTTGCAAATAAGGTTGGAAGCATCTTCAACCAGTCCTTACCAAGATCAAAAGTCCCCAACATTGATACAATTCCTAAATTCAATTTGTTGGTAACTTTAGTGCACAGACAGCACTTAATGCTGAGAAAAAATCACCAAAACTTTTCTAATAGACTACATGCGGAAATCATGCAACAGAAGGGTCTTACTCGATCCAAAGATGTTGTCATTTTAAACAGGGAAGGGGTTCTGTTTTCACCCTGGACCAGCAATTTTTACCCTCATCTCTTATGTGTTGTAATGCCTTTACGTGGATTTTTGAACTTGGATGAGATATGAGATGCCCATCTCACTCCCTTTATGTGACTTTTAGGGGAATTTTAGTTGTTTCTACTTGGTACCTCATGTAATTTTTCCTTTAAAACTCAAACTAGGGCTAAACAATATATATTTAATTTCTACTGATAACCACACATGAGTTGCTTTTACTTAGTAATGCAGCGGAAAGTAAACACTGAGAAACATCAACAATAATCTCATAAATATAGACACAGTGTTTTGGGTATGGAAACCCCCGGAAAAAACCCAAGATGGGAAAACAGGTGCAGCAGTTAGATATGAAATTTTATTAAGAACATATGGAACAATTACAATCCAGCAAATGAATTCACCCAACCTGGCGACATAGAACCTCTGCAAAATCACTGAGCAAGCCTAGCAAACAGTACGGGCACCTTACGCAACTGTACGGCCTCCTGCGTCAGTTGTACAGATTCATATAGTCTTGACGTTAGTTGTACAAAATCCGTACGACTGATGTACTGCGTACGGCCTCTCCTTTGCGTGGTCCTGTACGGCCTGGTGCTTGTTGATGAAATTGTCATTGATGCCAACACAAACTTGCAGTGGCCCCGTAGGTTGTCATTGATGCCACCAAGTCTCACTTGCAGTGCCTTGGACCCCTTACAGAGTGGGTTTGTGCCTTGAAACACCTTGTACCCAGTTGACAAGGTCCCTGTACCCACAAGGCTGGATCTTTTAGCCACCACCTTGCTGAAGATGCTAAAGACCCTGGAGATGGTGTTGAAGTCTTTGTGGATGATAGTGAAGCCCTAGATGGGTTGGAGAAGCATTAATGACCCATTCTGTGGTCATTCATGCTCTGATGGTGTCATGGTACCCCAGGAGAAGGTCTAGCAACCCCACAGGTGATGTCATAATGGATCTTGACGCTTGGAGGTCTCCTGGGGTGGTTGAGGTGATTGAAGAAACCTATGAAACCCCTTGCTTGATGAAGAAGCCCTGGACAATCCCTTGGACCCACATTTGATGGCTTAATGGTCCTTAAAGGTGATGATGTTGTCATTAATGACTTGATGAAGACTTGGAACCCTTGATGAAGATCTTGATGCCTGTGTAGCCCTCGTTGGGGTCATGGACGCCTTAGAGATGGTCATTATGCATGAGAAGGTTTGGCGCCCACATAAATGGCGGCATGATGACTCTTGGACACTATATGATCATTGATGGTGCATTTGGAAATGATTTGGGTCTTGGAATCGATACATATGGTGGTTTGTAAGCCCATGATTGTTAAAATCCTTTGATATCATGGAATCTTTGGTCATGATGCCCTCATCACTTGGCGATGGAGTCCAATGTGATGGGCTTGAAGTCCATGGAAAGTATCATGTTTAAATATTATATGATATCTTTGAAAGAGTCCTTGAAACCCTTGCATGTGGTGCCTTGGGTCTTGAACCCACACACTTGGTAGCTTGTTGATGGTGATGTATGGTCATCTTTGTGTTTATATGGCTATTGGGATGTAGATGGAGGTAGAGCCCATGGACGTGCCTTGATATGTTGAAAAATATTTTGAAGAAGACTTTGAAACTCTTGTAGTTGGTGGTATGGTCTTTGGCACCCTCATGTGTGGGGTCTTTGACGTCCTGAACATATGGAGAAATTTAAGGGTATTATACCAAGAATTTTCAAATAAACCCATCATAAGGAGATAGTCCTCGTCAAGCCATTTTCGTTGATATGTGGAGCATCTTCTAACTCCTTACAATTGAAGAGATATGATTTTTTGAAGTTGGTGTACCCCACCTTTTTGGGTCAGCCGACCAAACAAAAGAGATTTAATTATTTGTAATTTTGAATTGCATGTCGGCCCAGTTTGAGGTACTAACTTTCTCCACAACCTATATAAATAGAATATCAAACATTTCATTTGTTCATCGTCAATTCTCTTAGTATTTTCGCAACTCTTGGAGAAAAGTGCAAAACTTTGTGGAGGAGAAATTTCTGGGCATCTTCACTAAAATTGGCATAACTTTCTCATACAGAATCGGAATTACAAAATTCTTGGGCCGTTGGAAAGGTTGTTACAAGGGCTATATGGTGACACGATCTAGAGATTATTTTGGCTTTTCTATTGTTTCTTCATCTTGTGATCTTCAAAAAGGTATGGTTCATGCTTTTGGGTTTCTCTTGTGATGGCACATGTCTCTCATGGATAGAGTTCATCTTTGATCTTAATATGTGAGCCTCTATATTGGTATATATATTTGAAGTCATTATGGAGGCTCTGATGATGATGTTGCATACCTTTATGCTATGATATGATACACTTTATGATGAAATTGCATGTGATAATGATGTACACTCTATGATGTTGATGCACTCCTATACAATATGATGTACATGCATACCATAGTGTGATGATGCTCTCCTATGCACTATGATGTATACTTGATGTCGATGATGCATACACGGTGCACATTGAGATGATGATGATGAATATTTGATAATGAGGATGAATACCCTATGACGATGATGCATACCCTATGACGATGATGTATACCTATGATGATGATGCATGCCTTATGCTCAGTGAAAGAAGAGCAAATTACTTGTTCAGTAATTGTGTATGATGAGGTGTACAATGATGTGTACATGAGCAGATTGACCAGCTTGACCAGCAGTATCAATGAGCAGAAAAGAATGACCAACGGTGATGAGCAAAGTTGATGTGCAGAGATACTTGGGCAGCAGTGATGAGCAGTTGTGATGAGTAGCAGTGTTGAGCAACAGAGATGAGCAGATTCACCAAAGATTGATGACCAGATTGACCAAAGATTGATGAGCAATGTTAACCAGCAATGTGATGAGTAGAGATTTATGTGCAGAGCAGAGGTTGGTTGTGCAGTAGAGCCATATGATTGCTTGTAAGAAGAATCTTGCACTTAAGGATTGGACTCCTCAAACCCTTCGTAGTTGGAGCTAAGAAAACCAGGTCGGGCCTATTATGAGAGTTGGTGCCCTTTTCATCAATTGGTGTTGATTGTAATCGAGAAGATTGTTGTTTTCCATGTACAATAAATAAAGATCAAAATTCCATATATTATTGTGTCTCTTTTGATGTGATGTTGTGCTTATGACTCATGATGAATTTGATTATGCAATTGATGACATAATGATAGATATGCTCTAATTGACTAAAAGAAGGTAAAAAGTTTAAAATTGCTCACACACTCATTCACCCCCCTCTTAGTGTGGCCATTGTGTCCAACAGTGCTCAGCCTGGTAAGTCGGCAAATCTATCGGGTGAGTGCTCCTCCGTCTTCTCCGCAAACTTCTATGTCTGACTTCCCTATCAGTCTCTATGTATGTGTCCTCTCCACCAAATCTTCTTTTAACTCAATAGCGAAGCGAAAACCCTAACCCTCACTATGGATCAATGGATGAGATCCACCGGTAAGATCAATGGCCAAGATTAGATTATCCATCGCTTAAATTATTTCACTTTTCACTTTATAAAAGTGATTCCATTAAGTCAAAATCAAATTATATTAATTAATGTATACTTAGGAAAATCACATCAATACATTTGGCTTCATGTTTAATGTCTTATAGCATGCAAGGACACATGCAATGATAGAAGACCTTCCTTGTTGCCACTTTCTAACACCTCAACCCCAACATAATTGAAGACCATTCGGATCTGTTCTAAGAAAGATTGACAGTGGCAAGAAAGGCACTACTACAGAACAATTTTAGAGCTAGCATTCAATTAGTCAACGGTTAGGGGAGTTACACTCGGCTCCTACATAATATGAGGTGCATCCTAGGTGTAAAATATCTAAGGCCAATTGAAACTCTTAAAAACAATGTCAAGGAGCTTCAATAGGAAGCATCCAAGGCACTACTAAAGAGAGAAAGGGCACACAGTCCTTGGACACTCCATCCAAGAGAGGGATTTTGGCATAGTCTAAGCCCTCAAAGCATTAAGAAGAGGAAAAGCGTTCCACCTATTGAAGTAACTAAGGTGGAAGTTGAGGCTGATTTAGGAGGAATATTCCACTAATTTGGAATATTTTAAGGAAATATGGTTCGTTGGCACATGGATCAAATACTATCTTGTAAATGTATCCATACTGAATCCACAATTTAAGGATTTAGATGGATTAACCCCTTGATTTGAGGAATGTCCAAGCTTTAGGGAAAGCATCTAATAGTCAGCTCATGTTCCAAAGTTTGAGGAACTTAAAATTTGAAGAGTTTTAATGAGGAAACCTTGCCATTGTTAACCCATGAGAGCCACCTTTAATGAATTTTATTAGCATGAATGGAGAATGCCCTATCCTCAATGAAGACACTTAGCATTCGAAGGAGGGAGGAATGTCCATCTTTCAGATGTCCTTAATTGCCCTGTACACTATAATTTGTAAATCTAGTATATCTTGCGATCATGCTTGGAGAAAAGAATGATATAGAAACCACTCAGGTTATTTTATTGCATCCCTTGGTGGAAAACATGGATCTAAGAAATGGAAAAGTATTTAATTATAATTCCATATAGTATTTTATTATAATTCCATGGAGAGATTTGTGATTCTAGAACCACAATTATTATTTTATTTTAAAAGGAGATTGAGCTATACCTCAATGTAAAGGGAAGCTCTCTCCATTTGTTCCTCGTGGTTGGATTGATAGGGAAAACCCCACTAATTTGGCATATTTTAAGGAAATATGATTCATTGGAACATAGATCAAATATTATCTTGCACATGTATCCATACTGAATCCACCATTTAAGAATTTAGTTAGATTAACCCCTTGATTTGAGAAATGTCCTAGCTTTAGGGAAAGCATCTAACAGTCAGCTCATGTTCCAAAGCTTGAGGAAGTTATAATTTGAAGAGCTTTAATGTTGACGCCTTGCCATTATTAACCCATGAGAGCCATGTTTGATTAATTTTATTAGCATGAATGGAGAATGCCCTATCCTCAATGAAGACACTTGGCATTCGAAGGAGGTAGGAATGTCCATCTTTCAGATGTCCTTAATTGTCATGTACACTTAAATTTGTAAATATCTTATGATCATACTTGGAGAAAAGAATGGATCTAGAAACCACTCGGGTTATTTTATTGTATCGCTTGGTGGAAAACATGGATCTAAGAAGTGGAAAAATATTTAATTATAATTCCATATAGTATTTTATTATAATTCCATGGAAAGATTTGTGGATCTAGAACCACAATAATTATTTTATTTTGAAAGGAGATTGAACTATATCTCAATGTAAAGGGGAGCTCTCTCCATTTGTTCCTCATGGTTGGATTGATAGGGAAAACCCCTCGAAACCTAGTTGAACATCATGTAGGTGATGTTAGAGATTTAGCTCTGAAGGCACTCTGCATGTTTTTGTCTTGTATGCGGAAGTGACCATGCACTAGCTAGGCTACTTTACTTTGTAATGTTGTTTTATAAAGTTTAAAGTGACTCTTATGTAATGGGACTTTTTATAAAGTATTCCCTTGTTTTAATTTTATAAAGTGACTTTATGAGATAAAGTACACTTGGTTCATAAAGTAAATGTGACTTTATTAAAATTAAATGTAACTACTTTTGGGGGGAAAATTTCTCAACCTTTGATCTTGAAAAGGCAAGGTTTAATCTTGGCCTTTGGATTTAGGGATTGGGAAGGTGAAAAGTCACTCTCAAGTTATAAGAGAGAGCCTAGGGTAGTGTGCAAGACAAGTTGAAGGAAAACATTTCCAAGAGTGAGCATTTGGCTGAGTTATTTGCAGAGAGAGAGGGAGCTGCAATTTTTCTCAAGGGGGCACAAATCCCAAGGAGCTGGGCAGTTTTCCAAGGCATTTATTTTCTGCTGAGTTGTATTGTTCTGTATAGTCCATACGGTACAGCAGTGGCACAAATTTCGAGAAAAAATTTATGGGCACAAATTTCGAGAAGTGAAAAAAAAATCAAGCACAGAAATCCGTACAGTCCCGTACATTCTGTTGGGCACAGAAATTGAGGTGGGCACGGAATTCGAGGTGGGCACAAAAATCGGGGTGGGCACAAAAATCAAGAAATTTGGTACAGTCATTAATGCTGAAATAAATGTTGTTGTAAATTATTTTTCTGCCTAATAAATCCTGCAATAAAATTCTCTTGGACTGGTTTTCCCCGGGGTGGGGTTTATCCAGGGTCACATTGACCAAAAATCTATTGTTTTATGGGTTTATCAATCTGTTGTTTTTTATGTGTATTTCCGCTGTTACAGACTTAGTTTTTCAGTGTTTCAGCTTCATGATTGTTGGGTTTTATGCATGTGAAGAATTTTTACTTAATGACATTTAAAGTCTAAAATCTGGGTTTAACTAAGTGTTTGGCAAACGTCTGATTTTTTGTCAATATTTCTACATGGTATCAAAGCTGAGGCTCTAAGATTACAGCTGATTGTGGGGGCAACAGTAGTGTTGAGTTGTTGGGCAAGGGTTATTGCTGTGTTTTTTAACAACTCGTGTGTTGGAAAAACCTTATTTGGATGTGACTTGCAAGTGGTGGGGAAGAGTGAAGATATTGTTCTTTTGTTGGTCTATTATTTTTCTTTGATAGCAGAGATGGCTGCATGCATTAGATATGAGGATCGGTTGGATGGTATGTCCAACTACTTGCAGTGGAAAGTCAGGATGACTGTTGCTCTCAAAGAAAACAGACTATGGACCATAGTTAGCACCGTGGTAACTCCTCCTGCATATGATCCTGTTGCTTTGGATATTCATGAGGTAAAAGAGGCCAAAGCCCAAAGATTGATTTTGGATGGTATAAGGGACCACCTTATTCCACACATAGCTGAGAAGAAGACTACTTATGAAATGTGGAATACATTGAAAGGCTTGTATGAGGCTAAAAATGAGAACCGGATAATGGCTCTCAAGGAAAATTTGCAGGGAACTAAGATGGCCAAGGGTGAGGGTGTAGCATCTTTTCTTACCCAGGTGGCCCAAGTGAAAGATGAGCTAGCTGCAGTTGGAGAAATCATTTTTTATTTTGAATTAGTGCAGATAGCCTTGAAAGGATTCACTAAGGAATGGGAATTCTTTGTGAAGTGTGTGGTTGCTCGAGAAAACCTTCCAGATTGGAGCAGATTATGGGATGATTTCACTCAAGAGGAGATTCGAGAAGGATCTCAAGGTAGTGCACAGAAGGAGGGTGCTAGTGAAGAGAACGTTGCTCTTTCTGCTAAGAGCAAGAAGAAGTCCAAGAAGGACTTGAGCAAATTTTGATTGTTTGCTTGCAGCCAGTATGGACACTTTGCTTCTCAGTGTCCTGAGAAGAAGAAGAAGAAGGAGGAAGAAGATACAGTTGTTGCAGCCACAGCAGAAGAAGAGGACTTTGCAAGAAGATTCGAGAAGGAATTCTCGTTGTTCTCCCTTATTTCTAGTGTCGGCAGTAATGGAGTAGTTCAAAATGGTACTTGGTATATTGACAGTGCAGCCTCACGTCATATGATTGGAATATGGCATATATTCTGTATCATTGCTGAGACTGGAACTGATCGGTTCGTTCAGTCAGAAGGGGGACATGCACGTGCTGTGCGAGGAGTTGGAAAAGTCAGATTCCAACTTAGTCATGGAGGATACATTGATCAGGATGGGGTCCTCTTTGTTCCAGGGATGAGGGTAAACTTGCTTTCAGTCTCAGCCCTGGAAGATGTAGGGTATTCGACATTGTTCTGGAGGGGACATGTGTACATTCTTCCAAATAGAGATGATCTGGGACATGTTTATATATACTCGGAGAGAGCAGGACTCACTGATCCACAATTGATTGGTGATCGGTTCGGTGAGCTGTACAAGTTCAGTGCACAGCCCATGGTTGATGATTCGGACAAGGAGCAAGAGGCTCCTGAGACTGCAGTGGCGCTAAGGGTACAGTCTCGAGTTCCGATGGAAGAGAGGGAGTCTCTTCTGAGAACTAACAAGAGGCTTAGCCAGCATGAACGAGCCAATGCTCAAGAGTGGGGAATTGATTCTCCTAGGAGCTCAGGGTTCAAAGTGGCTGCCAGAAGGTTATCTTCATATTTGAGTTCAGTACAGGTTGTAGCGTTGGTTCCAAGTTTAGACGGAGCTCCTACAACGAACAGTGTGATGGATTTGAGGACAGGACCTGATGATGATGGCATGAGTACCTCCCTCGCTAAGAGGGAGTGTTAGAGATTTAGCTCTAGAAGAACTCTGCATGTTTTTGTCTTGTATGCGAAAGTGACCATGCACTAGCTAGGCTACTTTACTTTGTAATGTTGTTTTATAAAGTTTAAAGTGACTCTGATGTAAATGGGACTTTTTATAAAGTATTCCCTTGTTTTAATTTTATAAAGTGACTTTATGAGATAAAGTACACTTGGTTCATAAAGTAAATGTGACTTTACTAAAATTAAATGTAACCGCTTTTGGGGGGGGAATTTCTCAACCCTTGATCTTGAAAAGGCAAGATTTAATCTTGGCCTTTGGATTTAGGGATTGGGAAAGTGAAAAGTCACTCTCAAGTTATAAGAGAGATCTTAGGGTAGTGTGCAAGACAAGTTGAAGGAAAGCATTTCCAAGAGTGATCATTTGGCTGAGTTATTTGCAGAGAGAGAGGGAGCTGCAATTTTTCTCAAGTGGGCATGAATCCCAAGGAGAAATTTTTTTTCTCAAGAGAGCACGAATCCCAGGGAGCTGGGCAGTTTTCCAAGGCATTTATTTTTGCTGAGTTGTACTATTTCGTACAATCCGTATGGTATAGCAGTGGCACAAATTTCGAGAAAAAAAACTCGAGCGCGATTTTCGAGGAGACGTGAAAAAAATTCAAGCATAGAAATCCGTACTATTCTGTACAGTCCGTACATTCTGCTGGGCATGGAAATCGAGGTGGGCACGAAATTCGAGGTGGGCGCGAAAATTGGGGTCAGCATGAAAATCGAGAAATATGGTACAGTCATTAATGTTGAAATAAATGTTGTTGTAAATTATTTTTCTGCCTGATAAATGCTGCAATAAAATTCTCTTGGACTGGTTTTTCCAGGGTCACATTGACCAAAAATCTATTGTTTTATGGGTTTATCAGTCTGCTGTTTTTTATGTGTATTTCCACTACTACAGACTTGGTTTTTCAGTGTTTCAGCTTCATGGTTGTTGGGTTTTATGCATGTGAAGTATTTTTACTTAATGACAGTTAAAGTCTGAAATCTGGGTTTAACTAAGTGTTTGGCAAAAGTCTGATTTTTTGTCAATATTTCTACAGGTGAAAGTGAAGGTACAAGCAAGTATATATGAGGTTTTCTTCATTCATCTCTTTCATCTTGGAAAACATTCTAAACCCTCTTTGTTTATGTTCCTTGACTCCAAAACCCTTCGATTGGCACTGGTCTTAGCAACACACCATCCACTTCAATCTAAAGGATGTCATAGATTTACTTAGGGAAACCCCCTTGAGCTAGAGGAGAGTGGACATAAAGGAGGAGGAAGGGTTGTTGTGGTTACAATGAACAGCCTTCCTAAGTTCCTCTAAGGTTGAACTCATGTTTTAGGGCTTTGCCACTTGAAGTTCAGGTTTGGGAGGTAACACCTCCCACTTCTTGACTTCTTCATTCATCTCTTTCATCTTGGAAAACATTCTAAACCCTCTTTGTTTATGTTCCTTGACTCCAAAACCCTTCGATTGGCACTGGTCTTAGCAACACACCATCCACTTCAATCTAAAGGATGTCATAGATTTACTTAGGGAAACCCCCTTGAGCTAGAGGAGAGTGGACATAAAGGAGGAGGAAGGGTTGTTGTGGTTACAATGAACAGCCTTCCTAAGTTCCTCTAAGGTTGAACTCATGTTTTAGGGCTTTGCCACTTGAAGTTCAGGTTTGGGAGGTAACACCTCCCACTTCTTGACTTCTTCATTCATCTCTTTCATCTTGGAAAACATTCTAAACCCTCTTTGTTTATGTTCCTTGACTCCAAAACCCTTCGATTGGCACTGGTCTTAGCAACACACCATCCACTTCAATCTAAAGGATGTCATAGATTTACTTAGGGAAACCCCCTTGAGCTAGAGGAGAGTGGACCTAAAGGAGGAGGAAGGGTTGTTGTGGTTACAATGAACAGCCTTCCTAAGTTCCTCTAAGGTTGCACTCATGTTTTAGGGCTTTGCCACTTGAAGTTCAGGTTTGGGAGGTAACACCTCCCACTTCTTGACCCATTTTTCTACATGTCGCCTACTAGAGGAATAATCTGTTGGAAATAATCCACTTTCCTTCCACTCTCTCTTCTTGACCGATTTTTCTACATGTCGCCTCTTAAGAAAAATCTGCTGGGAATAATCAACTTTCCTTCCACTCTCTCTTCTTGAGATTTCCATACAAAGTATTTTACATGCCAACTTCAAGAGGATAAATCCATTGGGAAATGTCTACTTGTCTCTATCTTTTTCTCACTAGGTTTTTTACATCGAGTTTTTGAGAATCTTACTTCAAGCTCAAATCCCAATCCAAAATGAATGGCTTGCTTGTTTTCTTCCTTTGATCAATGAAAACTAAGATTTCTTTGCTTAGTAACTTGACTTGTGCTTTTCTCAGCACTTGGCAAGATGACCAACTAACTCCTTTGTCAAGCAATGATCCTTCCTTTGCCTCCTTCCCATAAAGAAAGTCTTCTACCCATTTTTATCAACGATCCCATACTTAGAAAAGTCAACACTCTATCATGTCAATTTGATATTATTTTTAGTGAGAAGTAACCTCATCTTTGATCAAAGTTTAGAAGGTTAGCACATTAGCACCTTCACCAAGCACTAGATTGGGTGCTCTCATCGTGCAATATTACATTAAGCTTTGGTCCTCTTCCCTTTGCTCAATGTTGCCTTAAACAATTTTTTATGCTTTCCATTACTAGTCCTTTGCTGAATGATTAAAATAGTCCCTTTGCTCAATGAGAGTTGACAAATACATTTGCTTTTTTTGCTAAGAACAAAGAAGGCAATTTTCACCAAGCATTGCATCCCATGGTCCTTTGCTTGATGAACTACCCCTTTTGATTAATTCCTCCTAAACAAATTCGACTTCTTTTGCCTAGAATAATGCAACAAGTCAATAACAACAATGGATACCATGTGCAGTAAAAACACTTGCCTTAAACTAATGGCTTTTCTTGTCTTATGGCACGACTCTCTTCTCCACAAAAGTCCTTCACAATTTTTATGTGAATTCCCCCCAAATGCTGGCTCTAAAGTTGTTCCAACCTTATAATCCCTAATATTCAATACATACACAACCCTAACAAATAAAGTGAGATCAAATCAAGGGTTAACCGTTAAACAATACAAACGAATAGCTACACAACCATATCGATTAGACCAACCAATAAATAGAAATTTGAAAACAAATGTCCACTAAATTATCATATTATAGCATTGTAAACTAATAAGAAATAAATGCATTAAAATAACATATGCAAAAAATATATATATATAGGCACAGACCTACCAACAATAAAAATAATCATAAAATTACTACAAAGGAACTTTGGTAGCTGTAGGAGACACAATGATAACAATTCAATGTTTAAGATAGAAAAAGAGGGAATATAGTAATTGTTGTCCACTAAGTTGCACTTAGGGGTTTTTCAAGAGAGCCACCAAGGATCGGAACAAATCAATTGTTCTTACTCAATGCTCAAGAAGTTCCATGGTTTCATCAGGGCCAGTTGTGGTCCCTTTTTCGCATGTTCACGCCCCCTCGAGGGAATTGTAATAAATGACATAGCATGATGGTTTCTTTTGTAAAAGGTTTGGCCTTCTTAGGACTTGGTCATCGAGGTCATCATCCTTGAGTGTTTTTTCCCTCATCGAATATGTGATGCTTTTTTAAGCGACATATAATTTTCGAGCTTTTCACTCAAAATCCTCCAAAGTCGGGATGGTGAAATTGGTGATTGTATTAAAAGGTTATTAAATCCTAGTGTCTATGTATTATACCATGCTAGTCAGAGTCCCAAAGTTTTGTGGACTATAAGTTTTTCATAGGATTTTTTATTTTTTAGATTTTTAATAAAATCATCGATATCGTGTAATTTAATTGTAAAAGTTCAAAAGGTCATAAAATTGGGCCTAGGGAGCCAATTTGGTCATGTGGATGCTCGTTTTTGGACCCAAAGCCCCCACTTAACCCCTAAACCCGCTTTTGAGAGTCAAATTAGTAATTTTCAATTATTAATTTTGATTTTCTCTCCAAAATGACTAAGAGGGTCAAATAAATGGGAAAATTGGAGAAAATCCAATTCTTAAATCAAAGACAGCTTGTCTGGGACTTGTCTCTGAGGTGTCATGGTTGTTGAGGATCTTGTCTTGGGCATTTATGAGCATAGAGGAGCATCTTCAGTCATCAAGGGAGGAGCTCCAACTCACCTCCATCAAAGGGGGGCACATTCTCCTCATGGAGAGTGTGTCTTGCCACTTGGATGAAGTGGTTAGAAGAGGTGGAGGCTTCCCAAACCAAGTGGGACACCTCATGAGAGGTGGCAGCCTCCCCTCCCTCCAATTCAAACCTCCTCCCACCATTCTCTCAACTCCCAAAACCAACTCATCGTTGGGAATTGTGCCCCCTTGGGGTTTGCGTTGTTTTTTGGCTATAAAAGCAGGGTCTTGCTCCTCATTCAGGGATGTATTGAACCTCTGCTCATTGTATTATTGTTATTGCATATTTTCTTGATAAAAGTGAAGGCTTTGGAGGCTAATCTGTGACATTGCATTGTGAGCTTGTAACTTGGTTAATTTTGAGGTGAAATCAGATGAAAATTTTGTTAAATAATGTGTTTAGATCCACTTTATTTTGAATTAGTGTTTGTTGCTATCAATTTACTTATTTGCATTTCATTATCAAAATATTATAAGAGCAACAGACTGTAGTTGCTTATACTTATGTTCTCTTGCTTTTTTGTTGATGAGATTGACTGGATTAACCTTCTTTGTATGAGAAATTGTCTAGATTTTGCAAGATCATCTTAGGGAGAAGTGTCTTGGAGCTCGGTTGCATCCACTTCTTTTCTACAACATCAATTTTGTTGTGATTAACATCTTTGTTTTGCAGATCACTCTCTCCTTCACTTCTTTCAAACACAGGCTTGAGGATTTCTTTTTTCTTCTCTGAAAATTCAATCTCTTTTCTTGGTTACTTTTTTCTCTTTCAGCCTCGGATGTTAGGAGTACTAGACCTTCCTCGATCAATTTGGCTCCAAGATCTTGTCCACCTGAGCATATCCGTACCAGTGCAGGGTTTTGATGTTGAGAATGGGGCGGGAGCTCTCTCATACTTCAGCCCAACTCGCACTACACATTCTTACTTTTACTTTTTGCATTGCACTTCTTTGAAAAGGGGATCGTTTGGTCCTCCCGCATAGCGCGAACATCATTGTAACTGACAGTCCCGTTGACCTACTTTGTGGTCATTAATTGGACACATAGTTACATATATCGTGTCGGCGAATATATCGCCGAGGGTCCGGAATGTAACTTATTGGCAGCAACAGCGAAAATATCGAAAAATATCGACAAATGTCGTAAAGCATCAAAAAATACAAAAATAACCATTTTTTCAATGTTTTTAACATCTAAAGCAACAACAACATCAAATAAACATATTGCTACATAAATATGAAAATACAACTAATATATAAGATGCATAAGATGTCAAATGGTGGATCATGATCACATGTCGACTATAAACTGAAAATATTGAAATATGTTCCTGGTGGAATGATAGAAAATCACATCAAATGATCAAAATAAATGTCTCTCAAGAGATGAATCATCATGACTCATGAGGCATCTAGATACTACATAATACAATGATAAATAGTAGGAATTATCGATCCCCTCTACCCCTTTTATAGGCAAGGGGCACCACTCTTCCTCTGGAAGAAGTAGGGGGTCCTATAGGTGCTTTGGATGAGTTAGGCGTCAAATTGGAAGCTCCAACTACTCAGGCTAGGGTGGAAGGGTCCAACTAATCTACAATTTTATGAAACTTCCCATTTTTAATGATTGAAGGGTACATTTTTATTAAGTTCATGATAAAAGATTTCAACAGTCAATACCACCAACATCAAGGTACAAAGAGGGGTTGATGTGCTTGATTAAATGCCAATCCCATACCCTCATACTTGATAAAATCAAGTGGAATTGTTGAAATCTTGAAATCCAAAAAACTATTAAGTCTATTGAGTTCTAAATGGGATCTTAAATTCTACTTTTTGCATATGAAGTCCAATGAGGTTGGAACTTGGAACCACTCTCAAACATCCTGAAACAATTAATGGCAATGTTAAAAATTTAACTAAAGGGATAGAAAATGAAAGTTAAGGAGAATGCCACTTTTACTTTAAGAATTTAATATTACCATTTATTACTTTAAGAATTTAATATATATAGTTTTAATAACACTGCCAAAAACTTAACCCATGGATTTATTTCTCAAATTTCATGCAAATTTTTTTAGCAGGGCAATATTTTCCAAAATATCCTGATATATCACGACACAATGAATATATCGCGATATATTCAAAATGTCGAAAATGTCGCGATTTTTAAGTGGCGATATATAGCCAAGGGAAACGACTCGTGATATATCGTAATATGGGCGATATATCGCCGATATATGTAACTATGGTTGGACATAAATAAAATTATCTTATCTTATCTTATCTTATCAATACTTAATAAAATTAGATACATCAATCTGATATCTGAAATCTGATTTTAATTATGCATATATATCAGATCTAGGTTCCTTTAAAAAGTTTCATTTCAAGCTAGATCTGAATTAGTCTCTCAAAGTGCCTTTTTTCAATAAAAAATTCACAATTTTCGCGCATTTTGAGTAGTGTAAATTATTTGTTTTGTTTTGCCTGATTTGTGACATTCTAATATATTTCACTCGCTGGTTTTTAACAGGTTTTAAGAAAACGAGGACGACATACTACTCAAAAATCAAGTTTCGGGTCATCCAGGACACCAAAAACTCCATCCTTCATCCCTTTTCTTCTTTCTTTTTCTCTCCTGGCAGTCTTGTAAGCCTTTCGATCCTTTTTCAAGGATCAAAGTGCATATTTAATTCTTATTTTCATCATATTGTAAAGTTCATTAATAAAGAAAGCAAGTGGCCTACACAGTGCCCACACTCCATCCCCCTGGGGAGATTCACAGTCTCCTTTATGGTTTGCTTTTTACTAATCAACACATGCACACACTCCGCCTTCTAGAAAGGTTGAATAGGTTAGTTGATTTTCTTTGATTTCATCTTTGAATAAGTAATAATTTCATACCCGACCCGTTGCCACGAAGTATGCTCTTGCCACCAACCAAAGGTTTTGTCGATTATTGGTGGATGATCAGAAAGTGACACATAGTTTGTGGTTTTAATTTGTCGTTAATTTAATTGCTTTTACAAAACATCTTTGCTTTATTAAATTGGAACATACATTTTGTCGCAAACCTCGTGTATGCTCTTTCCCTCTGCAGGTTTTGCCTGGTCGTCGAGGAATCAAAAGTGATTTGTGACACTTTCTAAATCCCACACATTAATCTAATAATCCATTAATAAAATCAACTCCCCTGAAAACATTACGAAGATTCGATGTACGACATTTAAATATCTTGGGCAAATTCTTCAAAGGAAGCGGGAACCACTGAATAGCGACCTCAAGATATCGTCAGCCTACACTTTTGTTGGTGTAGTGTTGAACACCTCTCAAAGACTCCGATTTGGCCCACATTTTTTAGTGAGGAACCACTTTCGTCATATTCTGGACATATTCTCAATACTTTCAGTATACCGAGAATCCCCTCCCATAACTCGATTCATATTTTTAATAATTAAAACTGACCAAGACACATTGCAAAACATTTCATTTTCAACAGTGTTATTTATTTAGTTCGACTCCAATGGCACTAATCTAATTCGCAATATTTCAAATTTTACTTATGTGTTGATGTTATGCTGGTGAATTATTTATTTAATTTTGCAAGCCATCTTGTCTCAGCATTTTACTTCAAAAACTCCTAAAAAACTTACTCCCATCCTTAACGACTAAAACACGAGAGCCTTAGTTAAACTCTTTCTTAGGGACCACCCACCTTGGCTTCGTTAGGAGTTTTGCCTAAACGGAGGAGTCAAGATCAAGTGACAGTACTTGACTTGAGACTTGCCCCCAAGGACACACCTAGCAGCTTGAATATTTTGTTGCGCTTAACCCCTAGGTGTGTGAAAGGCGGCAACAATAACCACAACCTGCTCAATCGATTGCACCGTATCTTGTCTTTCTTTGAAAGCATTTCTTGTTATCATATTCTATGTGAGCACAACTCAAACGCTGACCAAATGGCGAATGTCGGCACCAAACTTGCTCAAGTTGTTATGAAAACTCAGAATGGATTATCTTATTATCCTCACCCATGATAAGTGCACAAATAATCAAAGACGTGTCCCTCGCAGCCAAAGAAAGATCCAACAAAATTCTCGTAGGCATATTAGACAGTAGGAATGCAATGTAAAGTATTGTTAGTACTGTCAATATTTATAGAACTTATAGTAGCAGATGTATAATGCGAGAACTCTAGGGATGTAGTTTTGAAGAAACAAAACTGTACACGGGTTGTAACGATGGACTGTAGATTAATGGAATGTTGCATGTCGCTGAAAAGTAGTTATGTAAATCCTTCCTTTTGATACTAATATATAAATACCCGATCTGGTATAAATAAACAGTAAAATTGTTAACCACCACAAGAGAGACATGGTGTTTATGGAAACTCAAGCACCATGAGAAATCCCACTAAAGGTTAAGAAAACTTAGCTCTAAGAGATTCATATATTACATATGGTTCAAGCCCTAAAACATCAATAGAAATACCATACCTCACATATTAGAAAAAATCTCCGATTTTTCGGCAATGTCCTGAAAAATCGCAATTTTTTTTGGCTGCCGATTTTTCGGCCCGAAAAAATCGCGATTTTTTCAAAAAATCGGACATCGCGAAAAATCGGCAAACATTGGGAAACATCGGGAAAAATCGGCAAACATCGGGAAAAATTGGCAAACATCGGCAAAAATCGGGAAAAAATCGGCAAAAATCTGAAAAAATCGGGAAAAAATCGGGAAAGATTGAGAAAAATCGGCAAATAGGGGAAAAATCGAGAAGGAAATTTTGACCCTATTGAAGTACAAAATTTGCATTTTTTAATGCTTGCCGCGGTTTGCCGATTTTTGCCGATTTTTTCGCCGATGTTGCCGAGAAGATGTTTTCTGGACCCTCGCCAATTTTTTGCCGATGCCGATTTTTTCCACTATGATACCTCAAGCTCAAATAGGATATTTACAAAGAATGGCATGGTAACCTAGATCTCTACCTAAACCCTCTATTCATAGACTTAGGTAGGGCTTAGCTCATCAACAGCCTTATTGTGACGAGGGAGAATAACTGAACGAAAGTGACATTAGAGGAATATAGAGTGTCAAGACATTCTAAGGCCCATCCAAGGACTCTCCATCCCTCCCTTATCAATCGAAGGCGATTCAGATATCAAAGACCTATTGTTTTGAAAATACTAAGGCCTATGGAAGATATGATTAAAAGGACACAAAGACTTTCTTTTATTCGTTGTCCAAACCCAATGAAATAAAAAGGAATAGAAGTGGCCCAAACTCGAAGAAATCATATGGAAAGTAATGGAAGAAGTGGCTCATAAAGGTGAGCTAGGCACACTAGGCATGTTGCTAAAGAAAGATTTTCTAAAGTCAAACAGTTTCCTAGGGAATGTGTTTACATAAAACACGACAAGGACCTGGTACTTTCATTATAGGAAAACCTACATCAAGTGAAGAGTAAGGCCTCGTTGTTCTAGGTCATAAAGGGAAGGTATGTCTTATCACATCCTGGGTCAACCAACCCAACACTCGCATTTTAATTAGGTGGCACGAGGTCTTACATGAGAACAATCCTTCCTACATCAGTCAACCCCTTGAAGGTCACAACCAATTGAGTAAGGCACATATTTGAGGAAAAGAAATAGAGCTTGAGTTCACAATCAAGTCATAAAAATAAGTCGTATAAATGAAAATAAGTACAATCAAGTCATAAAAATAAGTCATATAAATGAAAATAAGTCGTTGGCCTTAGAAAATATAAGACCCTACAAATACAGGAAAAACCTTTGCTATGCTCAAATCCTTTATTTTGCTAACTCAAGCCTACACAAATTATGAACAATGTCATGTAATTGTAAAAATATTGTTGTAAATACTACTTGGAACGAAAAGTAGAGTGCAGATAGTGGAAATGGAGTGGATTAGAGGCTTGATGAATGAAATAGTTGATTAGGATGAACAAAATAGATAAATAAAATCGATCGTACCCACATTAGTTAAACAGTTAAATAGTTGATTAGGTAACCTACTAACTCATGGTGCATAAGTAACTATTCCAATGGGGTAGGCAATGTGAGTTGGAGTTGCAATTTCTGCAAAGCATGAGTTGAAGAGCACATATTACCGAGCTGAGGGGCATTTGCTAGCCCTTCCTTGTGGGATTTCTTCATGCAAAGCAGTAACACCCAAAGGACGGAGATAGAGAAAGAGGATCATGTTGGCCATGGGAAGGTGGGAACAACAAGCAAAACACAACAAAATGAGGATCCTCTTTCATTCTTGAGGAAACCCTCTAGCACTAGGCCTCCACCTAGCCAATATGGGAGTGAGGTTGATGCTTATCCAATAAGAAAGATAAAGAGGCCAACTACAAGTGGTCCAATGGACAGGATTTTTCAACAAGTGGCACAAGAAGAGGTGGACCTTACCATTGCAATTTTTTTCTACCTCAACTTCATTTCATTCAATGTTGCACAGTCACCATTGTTTATAAAGTTGTGTCGAAGTCTAATTGAACGAGCTCCAAATGGTTATGTGCCTCCTAGTTCGAAGAAGCTTAGAACCACATTGTTGGTTAAGGCAAAGAAGGAGGTGGATAAAATTCCTGAGCCAATTAGATCATAATGGCCCTCAGTTGGTGTCAATATTGTTTATGATGGATGAACGAATACAACACGCCATCCACTCATCAATTTCATAGTGTCTTCCTCAAATGGACCGGTGTTGTTGAAAGTGGTGGATGCTCTTTGGAAATACAAGGACACACAATATATGGGTGAGTTGTTCATCAAAGTCATTGAAGACGTAAGTGTTGAGTCTTATGTACAAATCATCACGGACAATGCCCCTGTTTGCAAGGCTGTTGGCATGCTTGTGGAAGCTAAATATCCACACGTATTTAGATTTTCATTTCAGTTGTTAGTTGTAGTCTTGTAGAGTCTAGAGTCTAGACTCATTTATACTTTCTTTTATTGATCTTACAAGTATTTTGGACACCTTGCATTATACACTCTTTGAATTTAGCATTGAAATCTATTGCTGCAGATGTGGCATGGATTGGCAAACTTATTGAGGATGCACGCCATATTCGTAACTTTATACAAAACCACACCAATGCCCTCACAATCTACAAAGAGTACACACATCTTTCATTGTTAAAGGTTGCGAATACTCGGTTTTCTTCCTCGTTCACCATTCTCAAGAGGTTGAGGGAGGTCAAAACCGCTCTTGGGGTTCATGGTTATTTCAGAGTTTTGGTCCTTTTGGAGAAAAATGGATCAGATTACTTCAAAAAAGGCAAAGGACACAGTGCTAGATGATGATTGGTGGGAGAGGGTAGATCTTACCATTAAGATCATGGACCCGATCATTTTTTCACGGACCGGCCCATCCTAGCAGATGTTTATGAGGGTGGGATTCCATGATTGAGTCCGTGAGGACCATTGTTATGGAAAATGAGTGTGTCGAGTATGAGATATCGACAGAGAACTTATGGTCCATCATACACTATATTCTTATCTCCAGGTGGGATAAGAATTGCACACCTTTTCATTGTTTGGCCCATTCATTGAACCCCAAGTACTACAGTCATGACTGGCTCAATGATGGGTCGAGGCCCTCATACAAAGTCCCTCCTCACATGGATGGAGAGATTTCATAGGGTAGGAAGACAGCATTTAGATGGCTACTTTAGGATAGAGACATGCTTGAGGAGGTGGAGGAGGGCTTTGAAGAGTTTTCCACGGCCACTGGGAGATTTGGAGGCTATGAGGTGCTTAGAGACAGGGGTGTTAAGAAACCCTATATTTGGTGGGAAACTCATGGGAGAGCATGCCCTCTTCTACAGAAGATAGCCTTGAGGGTCATCTCTCAAGTTACTTCATCCTCTTGTTGTGAGAGGAATTGAAGCACATATGGGAACTTGTACAGTCTGAAGAAGAGCAAGCTTGGGCAGTCCAAGGCAGAGTCGATGGTGTATGTGCACTCCAACCTTCATCTTATTTACAGAAATAAGGAGTGGGTGAAGGGAAAGACAAATATGTGGGATGTCTTTCCTAATGATATGGGTCTGGATAGCACTATTGAGTTGGCATTAGCCAACATGGATCTTAATGATCCAGTGCTAGAGCTGATCACTTTTGATGATGGTGATCCTATGGAGGAGGGGTCATCCTCCATAGTGGCAGATGCAGATCGTCAGATGGGCAGAGAAGAGGAGGAGGAGGAGGAGGACAGTGAATCTAAAGAGTTTGTTGATTCAGGCATGGAGGAGGACTATTAGCAGATGAGATTCTTCCATCTTGATCTCATCTATGATCTACCAGACTACCCTTTTTTGTATTAACTATTTAATACTAGTCTACTACTAGTTGCCATTGGCATTCCAACATCTATGTAATACATTTTGATTTTGATGACTTAATGAGAAATATGGTTTCGAGATTTTGAGCTATATGAATCAGAATATCCTATCATATTTGTGTCTCATTGTGATTTGTGAATGACAAAATGTGTATTGTGTATTGATTCCTATTAGTATTTGACAATTTCTATTGAATTTTTGTAAATGTTCTAGTTTCTAAAAAAATATAGATCTATATGACTATATTTTTAATACATATAATTTTTAAAATATATATATATATATATATATATATATATATGTCCTCTGTGTCCTAATTCCGGGGGTCACCGTGTCTATATTGGACACTCGTATTTTTCGTGTCCTTCATGTCTCGTGTCCTCGTGTCAGGTGACTTAGCTTATATATGATGTTGTAACCCAGCTGACAACCACCCTGCCTATCCAACCCTATTCTCAACTCCAACAATTCACTTTTGGGTAATTTGATTCATGGCAGAATATCTGCAAACAACTGGAATGTTTGGCTTTTCAATCACTTATACCTTGGAATTGGTTGGCCAATCAAGGCTTGTGGTTCTAGGTAAAAGGACCTACAACACCAAGGGTTGAAGGATGGGAAAGAACTTTTACATCATTTCATAGAAGACCAACCAAAGGCTTGTTGGCCCATTATCATTGATAATGACTTGCTTAGAAAGGCAATAATTGCTACACTAGTTGGATGAGTATTGTGAATGTTTCCTTAAAGCTCTCATTAAGCTAAAGCGTAATATTTTAGGTACCACCAACATTCAAGAAATCTCTAAATGGAGAGCCTACAAAATAAGCAAAGGTATTAGGTCCTCCTGGTTGAAACAACTTTTAAGACAACCCTTTCTATCTATAAAACCTCTTTCATGGGACATCCTTAGGGTCCATCCCATCTAAAAAGGAAAGTTGCAAAGAAACATTCAGACACAACATTCAAATAGTGTTCCAGGACAATGATCACCTATAGCATTCCATTGCATTGGATTGGTTATTATGAGAATAAATTATGAACAGAATGTGGATATCAGTGGTTTAGCTGGAGCAGTTTCCTTGTGTGGGCCAGGTGGTGGACTTTGGTCAGTGGAAGAAGGAAAATGGAAAATGGTTGCAGTTTTAATTGATCATGCAAAAGTTTCTTTACATCTCCACAAAGAGGTTGCCTCAATTTCATTGAAGGGAATAAGTATGAAGTAAACTCTACTGATAAGAAAGTTCAATATTGTGAAGTTATGGTTGTGGCTATTGTTAAAGTTAGTGCAGCTGTGAGACCCATTCTCAGGGAGGATCGTACCCTAGTCAACTAGGGCATAGTAAGACCCTAGAAGGTACCCTAAGGACCCCAGTAGTCTCCTGGGGTTTTTGGTCTCGGACCAAGCAGGTTGATGTCATGGCAAAGCCCCTAGCATGTGGCTAGGGGGGCCCTATATGCCTCTAGGGTATTATGATCTGGGACCAGGGACGTGATGTGCAAGTAGAGCTTGTAGGTAGAGGCATAGATATATTCTGGTCTAGGACCAAGGACACGATGTCCAAGTAGGTCCTGCAGGTAGTTGATCATCTTTCAGTGTGAGACTGAAACTCAGCTTAGTACTGAGAACCATTCTTTGAGAGAATGGAGGAACCGGTCAGGGTCCAAGGGTTGGTCAACATGATTCAGTATGAGACTGAAACTCATCCTAGGGCTGAAAGCCATTCGTTAAGAATGGATGATAATGATGTGTGATGTCCCCTCTCCTAATCGGTTATTGCTAGGTTGCTTCTCAAGGGACTGGCCACCCCTTGATGATGTCACTAGCACCTAACCCTTAGGAGCAGTATTAAGGACAAAAGGATCATACCATCCGTTTGGATCTTCCCTTTATACAGTGATGACAAAATATATAAAACAATGTACCTTGAGAGAGAAAAATTTACTGGTCTTGTTGGTCCTAAAGAAGTTGTTTGTCTGCCTTAATTGGTTCACCCTAATCCTATGGTTTGTGGGTTGTTCTTATTGTGGCCCTCTTGGTCCTACTTGGTCTTAGCACTTTTATTGTGTGTACACTTGTCATGATGACTCTCACCTTATGGGTTCCTTTGGTACACTATTATTTTGGTTGGACCATTTACTTTATGACTTTATTATAAATTCATTAAATGTTTACTTTATAGTCTTATTAATAAAACCTTACGATTTTATTAATAAAGATCCTTGGACCATTTATTTTGTATCCTATGTTTAAGAGCTTTTGACTTTTTATTCTCTGGACCACTTTATGGTTGGTTTAACCTTATGACTATCCTATGTCATTTCTATTTTATGTTTTATTTTTTTATAAAATCCTTTTTAATCATTTTATATCTTACCCTTGGACTTTTGATTATGTTTTTTACCATTTTATTAATCGCTCAGTTTATGGTCACGACAAATATAAAAGCATATGAATCTCATCAAGTATACACATCTCTCCGTTGAAAAAAACGTGATTGTGTTCACTTCACAGTGTGAGCGTGATAGGTTATTCAGATCTGGTTTTCTTCTCCGCGTAAGCGTGTTTGGATGGCTTGCTTCCATCCGCTTGGATTGTTTTCCATCCACGTGGACTATCTTCCATCTGCCTGTCTTTTCTTCTCGCATGATTGGTCTTTGCAAATATTTTTCTGTCTGCTGTCGATGGCTTCTTCCCTGCTCCGTGTGTGATGCGTGTGCCCCCTCCTCTGCTCCACACAATCTACTCATGACTATATCGTGGCCCTCCGTGTGGTCTGCCCACACCTTTTTGTAAGTCCCTCCTTCCGCATGATTTCTCTGTCGGCTGGACCCGTGGCCACCCATGCGACTGCTGTGTCTGACCACCATTGTTGCTAGTGCTCGCACATTCCTTCCTTAATGTGTTGGAACCGCATGGGATGGTTTTTCCCATGGGGTGCTCCATCTTCTTGACCGTGACACATCCACCATGATCACATGTCTTCTCCGTCACCAGGTTCGTGAACACCTTCTCCACCATAATCGCATTTCCTCTCCAACGAGATCGTGAGCACCTCCTCCAACAAGATTGTGAGCCTGTTTGGGTGTTGGGTTCCTTCCCCTGAGTGACCGTGAGGTTACCTTTCAAGTGTGGACTATGGGTTTCTTAGCATGACTGTGAGAATATGATTGTGCTTGTTGAATTTTCAGAATTAGCATAAACTTTAAAAATTTGCAGATAAACATAAATAGATCAGCAGTGCAGTAAAAAACACATTCATCACATCGGCACACATGGACACAATATTTTTTACTGGGGAAACCTTTAAAGGAAAAAAACCCCAAAAGCATTAATAGCTCATCTCGTAAATGAGATGGCTTAAGAAATTCTTCAAAAAGTTCCTCAAATCCAGATCTGGATTTTGACCACAGTAACTGTAAAATTCATCAATAAAAATTAGACTGATAATTTTACCCACAATTTTCAGAATTACAGAAAATTACCAATTTAGGGCTTTCTCAGAAAAACTGAGATTTTCTCTCTCCTGCCTGAAAATATCAGACTGCTGAAAACTGCTCAAAAAAATCAGCCTGCTGAAAACTGCTCAAAAATGTCAGCCTGCTGAAAACTGTCTGAAAATATCAGACTGCTGAAATCTACCCAAAAAAATCAGCCTGCTGAAAACTGTCTGAAAATGTCAGCCTGCTGAAAACTGTCTGAAAAAATCAGCCTGCTGAAAACTGCTCAAAAATGTCAGCCTGCTGAAAACTGTCTGAAAATATCAGACTGCTGAAATCTGCCCAAAAAAATCAGCCTGCTGAAAACTGTCTGAAAATATCAGACTGCTGAAATCTGCCCAAAAAAATCAGCCTGCTGAAAACTGTCTGAAAATATCAGACTGCTGAAAAGTGCCTGAAAATATCAGACTGCTGAAATCTGCCCAAAAAATTCAGTCTGCTGAAATATGCCCAAAAAATTCAGTCTGCTGAAATCTGCCCAAAAAATGGAATGCTGAAGATAGCTGTGCAAAAATGCTGAAGATGGACTTCGCTGATAAAACCCTAGCTGAGGGTTTGAACATAAGACAGTCTTCTTCTCCTGTGAGAGCAAAAGTGTGTGTAACAAATGAGAAGGCTTGATCTTCTTTTATAGCCTTTGTTCACCTCTAAGTGGACAAGATTAGGAAAAATAAAAATAATAATATTTTTATTCTTTCCCTAATTTCACTTTCACTTTTACCAAAAAAAATTACTTTTTTTTTCTTTGACTTTTGACTTTGGCCTTTTACCAAGTGCCCCTGTGGTCATTACCTGTGTTACCTTTTACCAAAAAGGGTACTTTTATTTTTCTCCTTTGACTTTTGACTTTGGCCTTTTACCAAGTGCCCCTGTGGTCATTACCTGTGGTACCTTTTACCAAAAAGGGTACTTTTATTTTTTATTTCAAAAGTACATCATCATAAACCAAGAGAGTTATTAATGCTTTTATCTCACACACTGTGTGACACCTAGATCTGGTACCAGGGTAACTTAACCAAGGGTAGCTAATCCTTGGAGAAGCACACCAAGCCCATAGATCAAGTGTCAAAGTGCCACACACATGCCCGGACCCAGTCTAGGGCTTACAGTGTCTTCATTCTCCTAGAGAATGGCTACTCAGAACTAAGCTGAGTCTACCAGTCCCAGACTAGTCTACATCGTGGTCCCGGACTAGATGTCTACTCAACACAAGGTTGAGTCTACCCAGGGCAGATCTGGGTTTATATCATGGTCCCAGACCAGATATCTACCATTCAACAGAATGGTCACTCAACACTGGGTTGAGTCTTCACCGTGGTCCCGGACCAGGTGGTCCCATTCTCCGAAGAGAAGGGCTCTTGATGCTACTCAAAAAAATCTACACTCCCTCTCAGCGAGAGAGGCATTCTCTACCATACCAAGCTTGTCACGAAAGTACACGAACTTTGATGCTGTTAGAGGCTTGGTTAAGATATCTGCAATCTGTTCATCTGTACGAATGTACTGCAACTTCATAGCACCTCTCTACACTAGGTCTCTGATGAAATGATACCTCATTTCAATGTGTTTCGATCTATCATGAAACATTGGGTTCTCCGAAAACAACTTTAAAGTACAAAGTTAGAATCAAATGTACTTTTGGAAAACCCCAAGCTATGGAGAAATCCATCCATCCTGGCATACCAGACTCTCTGAGCCTGTTTTAGTCCATACAAGGATTTTCTAGTTTACATAAATGGGTCTTCTTCCCATGAGTCCAAAAGCCTTTAGGTTGTTCAATATAAACTTCTTCCTCAATCTTACCATTGAGAAAGGCTGTCTTTACATCCATCTGATGT
The DNA here is from genome assembly GCA_001517045.1 of Pseudotsuga menziesii. Classification (NCBI taxonomy): domain Eukaryota; kingdom Viridiplantae; phylum Streptophyta; class Pinopsida; order Pinales; family Pinaceae; genus Pseudotsuga; species Pseudotsuga menziesii. The sequence continues at coordinate 89,139 of LPNX010196354.1, forward strand.
AACTTCCATCCGAATACTGCAGCAAGTGAGATGATAGTTCTAATGGTAGTGTACCTGGCAACAGGTGCAAATGTCTCGTCATAGTCAATGCCTTCTTTTTGAGTGAAGCCACGAGATACGAATCTGGCTTTATATTTCTCCACACTGCCATCTGCAGCATGCTTGATCTTATAAAGCCATCTAGAAGTCACTACTGACTTTCCTGTAGGTCTGGGAACAACTTTCCAAACATCATTCTTCATGATTGACTTATACTCTTCAATCATGGCATCAACCCATACCTGTTTACTTGCTGCTTCTTCGTACGATGAAGGTTTTGAACTAATAAGTTGACTCATAAGACTAGAGTACTTCTGTGGTTTTATGCTTTCTCTGAAAGTACTTGGAGGAGCTTTATGCTTCTCGGCTTCTTGTACCGTTTCTCGGTACCAAGCAGGGCTCCTTTTGGAAGGAGGAACTTCAAGTAATTCTTCTAGTGGACTTTCAATGTTCTCAGGAACATTTGGAGTTTGATCATCAAACTCTTCCTCCCTCTGAATTTCTGAATCTGGAAACTCAAGTGCAGGAATTGCATCTTCCGGTGAAAGCTCTAGTGTTTTACGAAACACCGCTTCCTCATGGAAGATCACATCTCTGCTGACCTCAATGTACCTTTGTCCAGGTATATATACTCGATAAGCCTTCGAGCAATCACTGTACCCAACAAATAATCCTTTCTTACCGGAAGGCTCTAGCTTGGCCCTCTTTTCTTTTGGCACATGAACATACACAGGAGTGCCAAATATCCTCATGTGATCAACTGCAAGTTTCTTCTTGGTGAAGACTTCTTCTGGAGTCTTCTCACCCAAGATAGCATGAGGGCTTCTGTTCTGGATGTACACTGCAGTTCCGGTAGCTTCATCCCATAAAGACAAAGGAAGATCTAGATCAGTGATCATGGCTTTAGCGGCCTCACAGATCGTTCTATTCTTCCTTTCTACAACCCCATTCTGCTGAGGGTTGTAAGGCACTGTCAGCTCTTTCCTGATTCCTACTTCTCGACAAAAATCATCAAACTCATTAGATTCATACTCACCTCCGTTATCTGATCTCAAGATACGGATGTGCCTGCCAGTCTGATTTTCAGTCAGTGTCTTGAACTCTTTGAACTTGTCAAAGGTTTCACTCTTGGCCTTAAGGAAGTAAATCCAAGACTTCCGAGAGTAGTCACCAATAAACAAGACATAATATAAACACCCACTCAAGGAGGGTGAAGACATGGGCCCACAAATGTCAGAATGAATCAAATCCAAAATGCCTTTAGATCTACT
>LPNX010196354.1:90791-121359 GCA_001517045.1 Pseudotsuga menziesii
TAAATCAAATAGTACTCTCTTTTAGGCTCATCCGTTTTATTAGCCTTGGTTTTCTTCTTCTTCTTTGGTTCTTCATCTTCCTCTTCCTCTACTTCTGCAGTAGATGCTTGAAACCTTCTCTTGGGTTTCTTCTTGTTTTGCCTGCAGTCTCTAGCATAATATCCAAACTTGTGACAAGTATAACATTCAATCTTGGACATGTCAGAAAACTTACCCTGAGGTTTCTTACCCTTCTTCTGCTGAGGGAAAGGCTTCTTGAACTTCTTGGTCTTTGCTGCAAGTGCAAGGTTATCCTGCTTGATTACCTTGTCAGTGTTCCTTGCTTCTTCTTGCATGCAATCATGCCAAAGCCTTTCAAAGGTTAGCTGATTTTCTCGTCCACAGACAGATGCCATGAAGGTTTCCCAAGAGCTTGGGAGACCATCAACCACTGTTTGTACAAGATCATCATCATCAACAATAACACCAATAGCAAGGAGTTGACTCTTACCTGTTTGATCTTGGTGAAGAAGGAACCAACACTTTCATCTTTGTTCAGCTTCAAAGTTCGTAGCCTCTTCTTTAAGACTCTCTTTTGACTGGGAGCCTTCTTTTCATAGAGGTTTACCAATGTGTCATAGCATTCTTTAGCAGTCTTCAAGGATGTGATGTTAGGCATCAATTCTTCTTTGATAGAATCATAAATAACTCTTCTAGCCTTACCTTGCTTTCTCTTGTAGGCAAGCCTACCAGCATTTGTAGTTGGCTCTTCTGTAACATTAAGAACAATGTCATCCAAGTCATTCTCATCAAGAATGGCTGTCAACCTGGCATTCCAGGAATTGAAGTTTGCTAAACCAGAGAGCTTCTCTTCCGGTTTGAAACCAACGGTAGCCATCTCTGTCACTTATCCAAATGTTAGATCTGCAAATCTTAGTCCAAGATCTAGTGAGAAACAACAACAGTATCCTTTTACTGTGTTTTCACATGCTAAGCTCTGATACCATGTTGAATTTTCAACATTAGCATAAACTTTAAAAATTTGCAGATAAACATAAATAGATCAGCAGTGCAATAAAAAACACATTCATCACATCGGCACACATGGACACAATATTTTTTACTGGGGAAACCTTCAAAGGACAAAAACCCCAAAAGCATTAATAGCTCATCTCGTAAATGAGATGGCTTAAGAAATTCTTCAAAAAGTTCCTCAAATCCAGATCTGGATTTTGACCACAGCAACTGTAAAATTCATCAGTAAAAATTTGACTGATAATTTTACCCACAATTTTCAGAATTACAGAAAATTACCAATTTAGGGCTTTCTCAGAAAAACTGAGATTTTCTCTCTCCTGCCTGAAAATATCAGACTGCTGAAAACTGCTCAAAAATGTCAACCTGCTGAAAACTGTCTGAAAATATCAGACTGCTGAAATATGCCCAAAAAAATCAGCCTGCTGAAAACTGTCTAAAAATGTCAGCCTGCTGAAAACTGTCTGAAAAAATCAGCCTGCTGAAAACTGCTCAAAAATGTCAGCCTGCTGAAAACTGTCTGAAAATATCAGACTGCTGAAATCTGCCCAAAAAAATCAGCCTGTTGAAAACTGTCTGAAAATATCAGACTGCTGAAAATTGCCTGAAAATATCAGACTGCTGAAATCTGCCCAAAAAATTCAGTCTGCTGAAATATGCCCAAAAAATTTAGTCTGTTGAAATCTGCCCAAAAAATGGAATGCTGAAGATAGCTGTGCAAAAATGTTGAAGATGGACTTTGCTGATAAAACCCTAGCTTAGGGTTTGAACATAAGACAGTCTTCTTCTCCTGTGAGAGCAAAAGTGTGTGTAACAAATGAGAAGGCTTGATCTTCTTTTATAGCCTTTGTTCACCTCTAAGTGGACAAGATTAGGAAAAATAAAAATAATAATATTTTTATTCTTTCCCTAATTTCACTTTCACTTTTACCAAAAAACAAATACTTTTATTTCTTTTTCTTTGACTTTTGACTTTGGCCTTTTACCAAGTGCCCCTGTGGTCATTACCTATGGTACCTTTTACCAAAAAGGGTACTTTTATTTTTCTTCTTTGACTTTTGACTTTGGCCTTTTACCAAGTGCCCCTGTGGTCATTACCTGTGGTACCTTTTACCAAAAAGGGTACTTTTATTTTTTATTTCAAAAGTACATCATCATAAACCAAGAGAGTTATTAATGCTTTTATCTCACACACTGTGTGACACCTAGATCTGGTACCAAGGTAACTTAACCAAGGGTAGCTAATCCTTGGAGAAGCACACCAAGCCCATAGATCAAGTGTCAAAGTGCCACACACATGCCCGGACCCAGTCTAGGGCTTACAGTGTCTTCATTCTCCTAGAGAATGGCTACTCAAAACTAAGCTGAGTCTACCAATCCCAGACTGGTCTACATCGTGGTCCCGGACCAGATGTCTACTCAACACAAGGTTGAGTCTACCCAGTGCAGATCTGGGTTTATATCATGGTCCCAGACCAGATATCTACCATTCAACAGAATGGTCACTCAACACTGGGTTGAGTCTTCACTGTGGTCCCATTCTCCGAAGAGAAGGGCTCTCGATGCTGCTCAAAAAAATCAACAATGCTCATTATAACTGAGTGTCTCTTGTGCTAAGTGACTGTGTGTCCTTAGCATGATTGTTCTGGGTATGACTGAACTACTCAACCCTGTGATTTTGATTGAAACTTCTCTACCTGTTGACTAAGAGTCTGAGGTCTGTTTTGTCTACTTTAACTCTCTCTTTCTCAAGGTACGTAAAATTGTTTGCCTAGTTGACTTGTCCCTTTGGTGACAAGATCAAATATGAGTATAAGGCAGATTCAAATATTGGTTATGATTCATTACTGTTGATATTTATTGTACATTATTTTTTTGTTGTTACTGCACATGGGATTTAATGATTCTCAAGGACCAATGTTAACGCAGTGACCAATGGAGCGTTAAGTTGAAAGAGATGAAAATTATGTTTTTTTGTTTTATTACAGTTTAAATTTTATTAGTAGCATTATTCTGAATCTGAATTTATATGTTCATGCATTTACATTTATTACTTTTGTTAAGACTTCGCTAACCCTTAATTTTCAACATGGTATCAGAGCTTAGGCTGTAGCTAACTCTGTCTTGAGGGTAATAGAGTCTACGTGATCCTAAGGTAAGGGTTGCCAAAGTAACAGTAAGGACTTGACTGGTTGGATTTGAACTCTCAAGATCTTGGCTGAAGGAGTTTATTAGCCAGTAAGAGACCCAATACTTACAATAACAGCTGAACAAGAGATGTGTTTTAACAAAGTGTTATCAGAAAATGGATTCAATAGATTATGAAAACGACAGCCCAATAAGGAGGTATGTTAATGACAAGTAAGTAAGCCCACTTAATTATAATGCCTTGCTGATAAATGTGATCAAATATTGTTGGCACAAGGAAGTTAGAATTTATGACCATCCTAGATTATGTCATTATTTAAGAAGTGCATGCTTAATCATTGCTTATGATGCATTAATCAATATGAAGCTTGGAGCTTAATCTCATGTCTAGGATTATGATCTAAATGGTGTCAATGAATGTATACTATTGCATAAAGATGATATAATGTTGATACCTCTATGGGTACATATTCATTGAGATGCACAATGTGATTTCTGCATAAGGGAAGATATAGGGAGGACTTCTTATCTCAATTCATGCTAACATTTAGTATTATCATAACATGTGGATTTGCCCTTGATTGCTTTAAGATAGCTGCAGTGTACATATATGGATGATAAAATCTTGTTAGTATGTGAAATTGATGACATTCAATATTAACTTATAAAGGAGGAGGATGTGACAAGTAATGCTTGCAGATTCTGGTTATGCTCAGAATTTAATTGTACAACTCAAGAGGGAGCTGAGTGCTCATGTTCAGAGGGAGCAAGAGGCTCCACAATTGTAGGATCAGTTATGTTGGATGGTCATCCACCAGAGAAGCTACCAGGCATTTGCTATTGATAAAATGGAACACTAGTAAGTTCAAAGATCAAGAGGGAGCCAAAAGTGCTCCTCAATCCCCAACAAAATGGGATTACAAAATTAAGTTGTATTCTCTCGTGAAGAAAGTTTTCAAAGAACTCTCCCCAGTTATATAAACATGGAAGTAAGCCCAATCCATAGAGGGAGGAGGTCTGGGAGTCTTTAGTTGATCTCTTTGAGTAACCTATTGAGAGGTTCATGATTGCTCTAGTTTGATATCTCAGATGAGCCACATCACTACTAATTTAGAAACCTCCATTTATGAGGTAGCAACCAGACATCAAGTTTGGAAGATGTCAAATGACGTACTAAAAGTGGTTCGTAGCAAGAAGTCAGTTACAACTTCCAAGTAGATCTCTAAAAGATCAATCTCTCAGAAAACCCTATGCTTTATGACAGGTACGTACACATCAAGAGGAAGGTTAACCATTTCTGGGACATGATGCAGTATGCTCTGTTAAGTAGACAAGTTTACTGATGTGTTGTCTAAGCCTCTGTCAAGCTTAGTGTTGTTGAGAATGCCTCTCTTGTTAAGAGAGAATGTTAAAGTTAGTGCAGCTGCAAGACCCATTCTCAGGGAGGATGGTACCCTAGTCAACTAGGGCAAAGTAAGACCCTAGAAGGTACCCTAGGGCCTCCAATAGTTTCCTAGGGTTTTTGGTCTGGAACAAGCAGGTTGATGCCATGGCAAAGCCCCTAGCATGTGGCTAGGACCCCTGTATGCCTCTAGGGTATTCTAGTCTGGGACCAGGGACGCGACGTCCAAGTAGAGCATGCAGGTAGAGGAAGAGATATATTCTGGTCTATGACCAGGGACACAATGTCCAAGTAGATTCTACAGGTAGTTGAACAACTTTCACTGTGAGACTGAAACTCAGCTTAGTACTGAGAACCATTCTCCGAGAGAATGGAGGACCCGGTCAGGGTCCAGGGGTTGATCAACATGATTCAGTGTGAGACTGAAACTCAGCCTAGGGCTGAAGCCATTCATTAAGAATAGAAGATAATGATGTGCAATGTACCCTCTCCTAATCGGTTATTGCCGGGTTGCTTCTCAAGGGACTGGCCACCCCTTCACGATGTCACTAGCACCTAACCCTTAGGAGCAGTATTAAGGACAAAAGGATCATACCATCCATTTGGATCTTCCCCTTATACAGTGATGACAAAATATATAAAACAATATACCTTGAGAGAGAGAAAAGTTTATTGATCTTGTTGGTCCTAAAGAAGTTGTTTGTCCACCTTATATGGTTCACCCTAATCCTGTGGTTTGTGGGTTGTTCTTATTGTGGCTCTCCTTTGTTGACTCTTGGTCCTACTTGGTCTTAGCACTTTTATTGTGTGTACCCTTGTCATGATGACTCTCACCTTATGGGTTCCTTTGGTACATTATTACTTTGGTTGGACCATTTACTTTATGACTTCATTAAAATTCATTAAAGGTTTATTTTATAGTCTTATTAATAAAACCTTATGATTTTATTAATAAAGATCCTTGGACCATTTACTTTTTATCCTATGTTTAAGACCTTTTGACTTTCTATTCTCTGGACCACTTTATGGTTGGTTTAACCTTATGACTATCCTATGTCATTTCTATTTTAGGTTTTATTTTTTATGAAACCTTTTTTGATCATTTTATATCTTACCCTTGGACTTTTGGTTATGCTTTTTACGATTTTATGAACCGTTCAGTTTATGGTCACGACACATAGAAAAGCATATGAATCTCATCAAGTATACACATCTCTCCGCTGAAAAACACGTGATCGTGTTCGCTTCACAGCGTGAGCGTGACAGGGTATTCAAATCCGGTTTTCTTCTCTACGTAAGCGTGTTTGCATGCCTTGCTTCCATCCGCTTGGACTGTCTTCCATCCGCGTGGACTGTCTTCCATATTCCTGTCTTTTCTTCTCACATGATTGGTCTTCTCAAATATTTTTATGTCTGTTATCGATGGCTTCTCCCCTGCTCCATGTGTGATGTTCGTGACCCCTCCTCTGCTCCACACGATTTGCTCGTGACTCTACCGTTGCCCTCCGTGTGGTCTGCCCGCACCTTTTTGTAAGTCCCTCCTTCCACGTGGTTTCTCTGTCGGCTAGACCCGTGACCACCCATGTGACTATTGTGTCTGACAATCACTGTTGCTAATGCTCGCACATTCCTTCCTCAGCGTGTTTGAACTGCATGGAACGGTTTTTCCCACGGGGTGCTCCATCTACTTGACCATGACACATCCACCATGATCGCATGTCTTCTCCTTCATCGGGTTCGTGAACACCTTCTCCACCGTAATCACATGTCCTCCAACGAGATCGTGAGCACCTCCTCCACCGGGATTGTGAGCCTGTTTGGGTGTTGGGTCCCTTCCCCTGAGTGACCGTGAGGTGGTTACCTTTCAAGTGTGGACTGTGGGTTTCTCAGCATGACTGTGAGAATATGATTGTGCTCAGTATGACTGAGTGTCTCTTGTGCTAAGTGACTGTGTGTCCTTAGCATGACTATTTTGGGTATGACTGAACTACTCAAGCCTGTGATTTTGATTGAAACTTCTCTACGTGTTGACTAAGAGTCTGAGGTCTATTTTTTCTGCTTTAACTCTCTCTCTCAAGGTACGGAAAATTGTTTGCCTAGTTGACTTGTCCCTTTGGTGACAAGATCAAATCTGAGTATAAGGTGGATTCAAATATTGGTTATGATTCATTAATGTTGATATTTACTGTACATTAATTTTTTGTTGTTGCTGCACATGGCATTTGATGATTCTCAAGGACCAACATTAACGCAGTGACCATTGGAGCGTTAAGTTGAAAGAGATGAAAATTAGATTTTTTTTTGTTTTATTACAGTTTAAATTTTATTAGCGGCATTATTCTGAATCTGAATTTATATGTTCATTTATTAAATTTTATTACTTGTGTTAAGACTTCGCTAACCCTTAATTTTCAACAGCTATACCTCTGGATGAGATCAAAATCACCTTTGACTTTATCCCCCCATCTCAATTCCAGAGCGACTTCTTCACCCCATTTATACAGCATTTGTCAAGGGTATCTTAAATCCACTTTACTTCGGGTTGTCATCTACTTCCAACCTCGCTGATCTAATAGGCATTGTAGAAGTACTAGATTCGCCATTTTCATGTATATATATATATATATATATATATATATATATATATATATTAAACGACTGTAGCAGAGACGACAAAGCTTATAAAATATTTCAGCAGTTAAGGCAACACAATTGATCTAAGACTCCAAATAAGTCTGAAATGGTAATGGAGAGTTGAAGCAGAATCGTGGTGTATGACATTGGCCTTTGCTCAATCAAGTTTGAGCAACTCTAGAACTCAATGCAACCACAAGGCATTAATGGCAGCCACGAGAGGTTATTCCTTGGCTTGTGGATCCTTTCGCTCATAGAATCTTCACCTTGTATCCCATGGCATGCTTTATTACCCTAGAACTATGAAACTAAGAGTTGGGCATTCAGGAGTATTCGAAGGGAACAATCAGATTGCAGGGCATGTGTGGAAAGCACCCTCGTATGACATGGCAATGGGACTGCCATCTTTTGGTTATAATCGATGACTGTTGGTCTGCCATACGTTGAGGAATAACATGGTGGACGTCAAGCGCCAAAGAGATTCATGGACACATTGAGAGGTGATACCCATTTTTACATCATTGACATGAATAATGCCCTCCACCTTGACCCGCAAATTGAGTAATTGATGGCATTTGACGTGGATCAATTCATAGGCCAATTTTGGTATTGTTTCATGACCATTCCTTTGAGCGATTCACTTTATGGATAGCCCTCACCTTCATTATGGGGGATCGTTTAATACTAAGTGGCTTTGGCATGGATTTTGCCCACTTTCAAATCAACTCATGGGCCACCCTGTTGTGTTGGGCACATCTTGGAGTAGCTTAGTGCCATCACTCATACCTGAGGGCCTTCTTACACTCCTATAGTTTACAGCGATTCAGCAGGTCGTTTGGTAGAAGAGGGCTTAAAAAGAACTTTAAATCCAAGTGTGGGGCTCTCTATGTATGGTTGGCCATGGCTTAGTGGCATTGTTGACTACCCCTTTATAGGGGTTTTAGCCCTAGGGTTAGTGTCTGGGGCTTCCTAGTGAGGGGCAATTGGGTCACATGACCACCATGTTTTTATGATTTGAGGTAGACTACGTTTCATCTAGGAAGATCATCCCTAGTCAATCACCCCTCTCACACCCTAGTCAAACCTTTCCTGCAGCAGTTTTGACCCTCTCGAGCCAAAACAGCCCTATGACGTCATACTTTTGATCAAGCCTCAAGTTAATGCAAGGGGGACATTGAGGGACTTTTTCATCACTATGGGGTTAGTCGGGCCATGACACCCCCGTTGAGCTCACTCTCTCCATCAAAGTGAAGCTTTACCTTGCTTATCTTAGCATATTTCATCATTTTATGCTTGTTTTAGGGTCTAGTCCCCAACGTATGGTGACATTCCCTAATTTAGTCTTATTCTAGATTATTTTAGTATTATTATTGTTTAAATTTTAAGTTGACAAATTAAGACATGTAAGCTCATTTGTAAATCACAACTCATGACATAAGACTATGTTTGCTCTTTTAATCCTCTTGTATGAGGCCTCTATGCGGTGCACCTCTTGGAGGGTATCTTATTGGCTTGAATGGTGAATGGCGGCTAATTTACTAGGTTTGCTTTGCACATACAAGTTTGATGCTAGAATGGTTGGTGAACTCATGCACAAAAAGGTGACCCATTGTATTTTCTTTGCTCTCTTTAGTTAAGTGTCGGAAAGCCTATCTCTATCTTTTTGTTGAATGGTGTTATTTGGTGCATTCTCCTTGTTTAGCTAGGGTTCCCTGCCAATATTTTGTCAAATTTGTATGGTGGAAAACGTCCACTTGAATAAGTTTTCTTTGTATCAGGCCTTGGAGTTTTCTTCACCACACTTATACAACATTTGTCAAGGGCCTCTTAAATCCAGTATACTTCATCTTGTCGTCTACTTCAAGCCTCCTTCATGTAATAAGCTTTGTAGAAGCACCAAATTCGCCATTTTCATGTATATCTATATTGAAGGACTATAAGAGAGATGACAAAGCTTGTAAAATATTTCAGCAGTTAAGGCAACATGATTGATCTAAGACTCCAGATAAGTTCAAAAGGGAAATGGAGAGTTGGTGCGGAATCCTAGCATATGATATTGGCCTTTGCTCAATCAAGTTTGAGCAACTTCAAACCTAAGGGCAACAACAGGGCATTAATGGCAGCCATGAGAGGTTATCCTTTCACTTGTATGACATGGCTATGGGAGTGCCATCTAATGGTTATAATCAATGACTACAGGCGTGCCATATGTTGAGGAATAACATGGCGAACATCTAGATCACAAGAGATTCGTGGACACATTGAGAGGTGATGCCCATTTTGACATCATTGGTGTGAATAATTCCCTCCACCTTGACCCGCAAATTGAGTACTGGGATTTCATGTGGAGCAGTTCGTGAGCCACTTTTTGGTATTGTTTCATAACCATTCCTTGTAGCGATTCAATTTATGGATAGCCCTCACCTTTATTATGGGGGATCGTTGGATATTAAGTGGCTTTGACAAGGATCTTGTCCACTTTAAAATCAAATCTTCAAACACCACATCATGAGTTGTTAAGGACTTCCTAGAAAAATCTCCATACAAGACCAAGACAAGTGTATCATATATATCAAAATCACAAAGATAAAAACTATTTGCAAGTGATGTTCTCCTAACCCTAGCCACCAACTCCTATCTAGGAATCACTCCCAACCAAAGTTAGTCACTTTGTTGATTTTTCTGAGCAGCATCGAGAGCCATTCTCTTAGGAGAATGGGGACACTTAGTCCGAGACCACGGTGTAGACTCAACCCAATGTTGAGTGACCATTCTGTCGAATGGTAGATATCTAGTCCTTGACCATGATATGGACCCAGCTCTGCCCTGGGTAGACTCAACCCAGTGTTGAGTGACCATTTTGTTGAATGGTAGACATCTGGTCCGAGACCACGATGTGAACCAATCTAGTACTGGTAGACTCGGCTTAGTTCTAAGTAGCCATTCTCTTGGAGAATGCAGGCACCTGGTCTATTACCAAGAAGGCACTATAATCCCTAGACTTGGTCTAGGCATGTGTGACACTCTGACCCTTGATCAATGGGCTTGTGGTCTTCTCCAAGGCTTAGCTACCCTTGGTCAAGAAACCCTCATACCTGATCTTGGTGTCACACAGAGTGTGAGATAAAAGCATTAGTAAATCTCTTGGCTTATGATGATGTACTTTGAATGGAATTAAAAGACCACGGGTAATGACCATAGGGGCACTTGGAAAAAGGCTAAAAGCAAAATTTAAAAATACATAGGGACATTTGGACCACAGGAAAAGGGACCACAGGTGAAAGTGAAAAATAAATAAGGACTTTTGGTAAAAGTCAAAAATACATAAAGGACCTTTTAGACTACAAAAAGGTAAAAGGTAAAAGTGAGAATTAGAAAAGAATAAAATAATATTATTTTGTTCTTTCTAATTTTGTCCCACTTACAGGTAACTCAAAGATATAAAAGAAGATCAAGCCATTTCATTATTACACACACTTGCTCTCACAGGTACAGTTGCTATTCTGATGATCTCACAGCAAAACCCTCAGCTAGGGTTTCTTCCATTTTTGTCTCAAGGGTTTCACCAAACCCTCATCTTCAGCCACATACATCACCGGCAAGGATAATTTTAGGGGCAAAATTTAGCCCATGGGCTATTTTTCCATGTTTTTCTCCAAAATAAGATTCACCATTTTGCATTTTTTGAAGCCCTGTTTCGCCCAATTTTGATGGGGTAAAAATTTTTCACCCTAAAAATCGCCAAATTATTATATAAACCATATAAAATCCTTGGAAATTAAAATATTTTTTGAAAAATATTGCCAAACATTTTGTAGTTGGTGTTTTAAGAATTGGTAACATTCGCCAACATTTATACACTCTTAAATAAGTAAGGTTCCTTAAAATCATCCATGATCTCTGGGCAGCCTCTCTGTTTTTTTTCCAGGCAACCGGATCTTGTTCACGGGCAGCCTTCTCTTTCACGGGCTGCCGTCTTTTCCTTCTCTAGGCAGGCCACAGAGGGGCACTTCCCTCTCGACACCCACGGGAAGCCTGCTACAGGCATACCTGTGAAGGTTTGGCTCACGGCCAACCCTCGGGCAACCCTAGAGCAGACCCACAAGGGCTGTCGTGGCCTAACAGACCCTCTGGGCAGCCTGTAGGCATACCCGTGAGGGTGCTGTAGTAGCCCGAGGCTGCACAGACCCTTAGGGCAGCCCACGGGCCAGCCCATAAGGGATTGGGCTAATTGCTAGTTGTTTGGGCAACAACATAGCCGCCACAACAGGGCAGTCGAAAATCGGGCAAGCAGAGGGAAGATCTAAGAATTTCTAGAGGCCTACAAAATTTGTGGGCAGGAGAGAGAAAAGCCCTAATTTTGGAAAAGCCCTACTTGGGTAATTTTGATGTAATTCTGGAAATTGATCTTCTGTTTTTGCGGTTAATGCTATTGGGGTTTGTGGAGTTTTTTGAAGAATTTTAGTCATCTCATTTACGAGATGAGTTACTAATGCTTTTTGGGGTTTTGTCCTTTAAAGGTTTCCCCAATGAAAAACTCTTGTGTCCATTGTGTTGATGTGATGAATGTTACTTTACTGCACTTGTCATTTGTTTAAAGTTAATCTGCAAATTTTTTAAGTATCCATGCTAATGCTAAAATTCAACATGGTATCAAAGCATAGCATGTGAAAACACAGTAAAGGGACATTGCTGTTGTTTTCCTAGACCATGGGATAAGTTTTGCAGACTTAACATTTGACTAAGTTGCAGAGATGGCTGTCAATGTTTTCAGACCGGAAGAGAAGCTCTATGGTTCAGCAAATTACAACTCTTGGAAGGCCAAATTAATAGCGATTATAGAAGAGAATAACTTGGATGACATTGTTTTTAATGTCATTGAAGAGCCAACATCAAATGCTGGAAGGATTGCTTACAAAAGGAAGCAAGGTAAGGCTAGAAGGATTATCTATGATTCTGTCAAAGAGACAGTGATGCCCAACATCACAGCTTTGAAGACTGCTAAAGAATGCTTTGATACTTTGGCAAACCTATATGAGAAGAAGGCTCACAGTCATAAGAGAGTCTTGAAGAAAAGGCTACAAACTTTGAAGCTGAACAAGGATGAAAGCGTTGGTTCCTTCTTCACGAAGATTGCACAAGTAAGAGATCAACTCGTTGCTATTGGTATTACTGTTGATGATGATGACCTTGTGCAAATAGTGGTTGATGGTCTCCCAAGCTCTTGGGAAACTTTCATGGCATCCGTCAGTGGACGAAAGAATCATCCAACCTTTGAAAAGCTTTGGCATGATTGCATAGAAGAAGGAGGAGGGACATCTGGCAAGGTAATCAAGGAAGACAACCTTGCACTTGCAGCAAGGACAAAGCAGTTTAAGAAGCCTTTCCCTCAGCAAAAGAAGGGAAAGAAACCTCAGGGTAAGTTTTCTGACATGTCAAAAGTGGAATGATTTACTTGCCACAAGTTTGGACATTTTGATAGAGACTGCAGGCAAAACAAGAAGAAACCCAAGCGAAGGTTTCAAGCATCTACTGCAGAAGCAGAGGAAGAAGAAGATGAAGAACCAAAGAAGAAGAAGAAAACCAAGGCTAACAAAATTGAAAAACCTAGAAGAGAGTACTACTTAATTTCTGCTCTAACTGGTTCTTTCTCAGATTGTTCCACTTCTTGGTTGGTGGATAGTGGTGCCTCCAGGCACATGATAGGTAACCGTGGAGCTCTCACCAGTTACAGAAAGAAGAAGTTCACCACACAGGTGGAACTTGGAGATGACTCCACGTACAAGATTGAAGGAGTTGGCTCAACTTCAACTTGACTTAGGTACGGTTCTTCATATTGATGATATTCTTTAAGTACCTGGTTTAAAGAAAAATCTTTTATCTGTTGCTGGTTTAGAAGACAAGGGTTACAGAGTCCTCTTCATGGACAAGAAAGTCTTTTTATGGGCAAAAGACAAAGATCTAAACTCAGCAGTCCAGATTGGGGTTCAAGAGGAAGGCCTCTACAAGGCTTCCAAAGATTCCACTCATGCTTTGGTACATCACACAGTTGATCCAAGTGAACTTTGGCATAGAAAGTTTGGACACCTTCACAACACAGCTCTCCCATGATTGTAGAAGATGTTTCCAGGTATGCCAAAAGTTTCTTCAAAACATGAAGGAATATGCAAAGGATGTGCTCTAGGTAAGAACACTAAGAAATCATTTCCCATAAGCAAAGGTAGATCTAAAGGCATTTTGGATTTGATTCATTCTGACATTTGTGGGCCTATGTCCTCACCCTCCTTGAGTGGGTGTTTATATTATGTCTTGTTTATTGATGATTACTCTCGGAAGTCATGGATTTACTTCCTCAAGGCCAAGAGTGAAAACTTTGACAGGTTCAAAGAGTTCAAGACACTGATTGAAAATCAGACTGGCAAACACATCCGTATCTTGAGATCAAATAACGGAGGTGAGTATGAATCTAATGAGTTTGACGATTTTTGTCGAGAAGCAGGAATCAAGAAAGAGCTGATTGTGCCTTACAACTGTAACACCCTGGTTTTTGACCCTGTGGTATTGAATTGCATATGATGTAAATATTGTATTTAATCGTGGTGTGGAGCCCAAGGCAAAGGCCCCACCATGGATTTAGTGTCTTATGTATCAGCGATTAAAATCGATGCCGATGGTTTATGTGCTAGCCAGGCATGATATGCTTAAGACATCATGTAAAATGCAAATTAATAAAAATACCACAACTAGCTAGCGCCGCAACGTTAAAGAGATGGGGGCATGGTCTCACAAGAAATAGAGAGGGGGAATTATTCAAACCTTTGGGCCAATGGGGAAAAGCCAAATGTCAAAGGGTAAACCCATAAAGTTGTCAACCACCCTTTTTGTCTTTTATGCCCAGTCATCTAAAGTTGGTGAAGGAAGTATTGCCTTGGGATGGGAAAGGTATGGAGGTCAAATTCGAATTTGGGAAGTCACCCATTTTTGGAAAACGTGTTTTTGGCTTCTTGGGCAAGTAAATGCTTGGAAATTCCTTCCCAAGCCATTATTCACCCATGCATTTGCTTCCTCACGCAGTTGGAGATAGCTGGGGCATTCTCCCTCACATTTTGGCTGTTTTTCTTCATTTTCCCATGGCTGGGAATTCGATTTGGGCAATGCTCAGTGGATGGGATCCTCCCTGGGCGTTTTTTGTTGTGGTTTTCCTCATTGCCATGACTGGGAAATCCCGTTTTTGTTTTGTTGAGTGAATGTGCAGTAGCGATTCACGTTTTGGGGGTTCAAAAGGTCGTTTTCGGTCTTCCTCACACAACTAAACTTGTTGGGTGTTTTCCCTCACGATTTCTGATGTTTCCTCATTGTTCCATGCCCATAAATTCGTTTTTGTGTTGCTCAGTGGTTAGGAAGCCAAGATCTCCCGATTTGGGAGCGAATGATGGTCGTTTTTGCTCCGACAATGCTCAGAGACATTTTCTGAGTTCAGATTTACGATTCGGGGGTTTGTGGTGGCTGAATTGCCTCCATATTGCACAAGAACATTTCCTGAAAACGTAATTGCACATCCTGGGTCGTTTTTTCCCTCTTTACCAATTTGTTGGGTTGCAAACCCACCCCTTCTGGTTATGTTTTGTGGCTAGGAGGGTAGATCCATGATTTGGTGTGAATAGAGGTCGTTTTTGCCTTGGGAAGGCCATCAAACGTTTGCTTAGTCGATTTGGTCACTTGGGTTGTTTTTCCCCATCTTCCATTCATGTATGTGGTTGCAAAACATTTCTCTACAACCCCAGCAATTTTGTTTTGTTGTGAAGTGCATGATGGTGTTACCTTGGCTAAGTAAGTCCAAGGAACCCACCTGTTAATTGGTTGACTATGTGTCTGATGTGAATTTAGGCTTGGCAGAGTAAGTCCAAGGAACCCCTATGTAATTGGCTAGTTTCCTTAGCAATCTGTGAAACCCAACAGTGAGTTGGCTTGACTGTGGATGTATGGTTTTGGCTATGTGTAAGCTTGTTGTTCCCTAGTGCCTTATGGAATCATGCCCAGCTCAGGGGTGGCAGTGATGCTGAGAGATTAATGAGCACACTGGCCTATGGTTGGGTGGAACATTGCAGCGACGTAGCTAGTTGCGGGCCAGCTCCTTTTCAAGATAAGTATTCTTGTGCTCAATCTCTGCAAACTAATTGTTTAATGATTTATGAACGTGATGAATGCATGAATGAAATCAATGTGTTTGCTTCCGTTATAGATTGCATTATGCCTCTGTGTATGTTTTTATATTAATGCATTTTATTTTTATGTTTATGTTCATGGGACTAGATTGCCCAGTTCGACAGCATCAGTGTGTTGGTCGTGTCCTCTCCATTGTCGAGATGAGGGGTGGGAACGTGACAACAACCCTCAGCAGAATGGGATTACAGAAAGGAAGAATAGAACGATCTGTGAAGCTGCTAAAGCTATGATCACCGATCTGGATCTTCCTTTATCCTTGTGGGCTGAAGCTACAGGTACTGTTGTGTATATTCAAAACAGAAGCCCTCATGCTATCTTGGGGTAGAAGACTCCAGAAGAAGTCTTCACCAAGAATAAACTTACAGCTGACCACATGAGGATTTTTGGCACTCCTGTGTATGTCCATGTGCCAAAAGAAAAAGGGCCAAGCTGGAGCCCTCCGGTAAGAAAGGTATATTTGTTGGGTACAGTGATTGCTCGAAGGCTTATCGAGTATATATACCGGGACAAAGGCACATTGAGGTCAGCAGAGATGTGATCTTTCATGAGGAAGTTGTGTTTCGTAAAACACTAGAGCTTTCACCGGAAGATGCAGTTGCCCCACTTCAGTTTCAAAATTCAAAAATTCAGAGGGAGGAAGAGGGATTTGAAGATCAAATTCTATATGTACCTGAGAACAGTGAAAGTCCACTAGAAGAACTACTTGAAGTTCCTCCTTCCAAAAGGAGACCTGCTTGGTACCGAGAGACGATGCAAGAAGGCAAGAAGCATAAAGCTCCTCCCGAGACTTTCAGAGAGAGCATAAGACCACGAAAGTAATCTAGTCCTATGAGTAAGCTTATCAGTTCAGAACCTTCATCATACGAAGAAGCAGCAAGTAAACAGGTATGGGTTGATGCCATGATTGAAGAGTACAAGTCAATCATGAAGAATGATGTCTGGGAAGTTGTTCCTAGACCAACAACAAAGTCAGTTGTGACTTCCAGATGGCTTGATAAAATCAAGCATGTTGCAGATGGCAGTGTGAAGAAGTATAAAGCTAGATTCGTAGCTCGTGGCTTCACTCAGAAAGAAGGCATTGACTATGATGAGACATTTTGTCCTATTTCCAGGTATACTACCATTAGAACCATCATTTCACTTGCTACAATATTCGGATGGAAGTTACATCAAATGGATGTAAAGACAGCTTTCCTCAATGGTAAGATTGAGGAAGAAGTTTATATTGAACAACCTGAAGGCTTTGTGACTCATGGGAAGAAGACCCATATATGTAAACTAAAGAAAGCCTTGTATGGACTGAAACAAGCTCCGAAAGTCTGGTATACCAGGATGGATGGATTTCTCCATAGCTTGGGGTTTTCCAAAAGTACAATTGATTCTAACTTGTACTTTAAGGTTGTTCATAATCATCTCTTGATACTTGTTCTATATTTAGATGACTTGTTTCTTACAGGTGATGAACAGTTGATAGATCAATGTAAGAGGGAGCTTACCTCTGAATTTGAGATGAAAGATCTCGGATTGATGCATTACTTCCTTGGCTTAGAAGTCTGGCAAAAGCCAGGTGAGATCTTCCTGACACAAGGAAAGTATGCAGTGGATATCTTGCAAAGATTTGGGATGCAGGACTACAAGTCCATGAGCATACCCATGACTACCAACTTGACAAAGTTGCAAGACTCAGCCACCAGTTCACAGAGTGTGGACACTACTTTGTACAGACATCTTATTGGATCCCTGATGTATCTCGTGCATACGAGGCCAGACATCTATTACACAGTGAATGGACTGATTCAGTTCATGATCGATCCGAAGCACATACACTTGGTAGCCGCCAAACATGTACTCAAATATGTGTGAGGTACTATCACTTATGGGCTCAGGTATACTTCCAACAATGGAGTATTGTTATCTAGATATACAGATTCAGATTGCACTAGCAGTGCAGTTGACCGAAAAAGTACCTCTAGTTATTGCTTCAGTATGGGATTAGCAATGATCTCTTAATCCAGCAGGAAGCAAGGTTCCATAGCTCAGAGTACAGCTAAGGCAGAATATATTGCTGCAAGTGATGCCTGCAAGGAAGCAGTTTGGCTCAGAAAACTGATATCTGATTTGCTCGGGGGAAAGCTTGACCCAACGATCATCCATTGCGATAATCAGAGTTGCATAAAGCTTTCGGAGAACCCAGTGTTTCATGATAGATCAAAACACATTGAAATGAGGTATCATTTCATCAGAGACCTAGTGCAGAGAGGTGCTCTGAAGTTGCAGTACATTCGTATGGATGAACAGATTGCAAATATCTTGACCAAGCCTCTCTCGACATCAAAGTTCATGTACTTTTGTGACAAGCTTGGTATGGCAGAGAATGCCTCTCTCACTAAGAGGGAGTGTTGATTTTTCTAAGCAACATCGAAGCCATTCTCTTAAGAGAATGGGGACATTTGGTCCGGGACCACGATGTAGACTCAACCCAGTGTTGAGTGACCATTCCTTGTAGCGATTCAGTTTATGGATAGCCCTCACCTTTATTATGGGGAATCGTTGGATATTAAATGGCTTTGACAAGGATCTTGTCCACTTTAAAATCAAATCTTCAAACACCACATCATGAGTTGTTAAGGACTTCCTAGAAAAATCTCCATACAAGACCAAGACAAGTGGATCATATATATCAAAATCACAAAGATAAAAACTATTTGCAAGTGATGTTCTCCTAACCCTAGCCACCAACTCCTATCTAGGAATCACTCCCGGCCAAAGTTAGTCACTTTGTTGATTTTTCTGAGCAGCATCGAGAGCCATTCTCTTAGGAGAATGGGGACACCTGGTCCAAAACCACGGTGTAGACTCAACCCAGTGTTGAGTGACCATTCTGTTGAATGGTAGATATCTGGTCCTTGACCATGATATGGACCCAGTCTCTGCCCTGGGTAGACTCAACCCAGTGTTGAGTGACCATTTTGTTGAATGGTAGACATCTGGTCTGAGAACATGATGTGGACCAGTCTAGTACTGGTAGACTCGGCTTAGTCCTGAGTAGCCATTCTCTTGGAGAATGGAGGCACCTGGTCTATTACCAGGAAGGCACTATAATCCCTAGACGTGGTCTAGGCATGTGTGACACTCTAACCCTTGATCAATGGGCTTGTGGTATTCTCCAAAGCTTAGCTACCCTTGGTTAAGAAACCCTAGTAACTGATCTTGGTGTCACACAGAGTGTGAGATAAAAGCATTAGTAAATCTCTTGGTTTATGATGATGTACTTTGAATGGAATTAAAAGACCACAGGTGCACTTGGAAAAAGGCTAAAAGCAAAAGTCAAAAATACATAAGGACATTTGGACCACAAGAAAAGGGACCATAGGTGAAAGTCAAAAATAAATAAGGACATTTGGTAAAAGTCAAAAATACATAAAGGACCTTTTAGACTACAGAAAAGTAAAAGTGAAAATTAGAAAAGAATAAAATAATATTATTTTGTTCTTTCTAATTTTGGCCCACATACAGGTAACTCAAGGATATAAAAGAAGATCAAGCCATTTCATTATTACACACACTTGCTCTCACAGGTACAGCTGTTATTCTGAAGATCTCACAGCAAAACCCTCAGCTAGGGTTTCTTCCATTTTTGTCTCAAGAGTTTCACCAAACCCTCATCTCCAGCCACATACATCTCCGAGCAGCCTTCACCATTCACGGGCAACCTCTTTGTTTTTTTTTCAGGCAGCTGGATCTTGTTCACGGGCAGCCTTCTCTTTCACGGGCTGCTTTCTTTTCCTTCTTCGGGCAGGCCACAGAGGGGCATTGCCCTCTCGGCACCCACGGACAGCCTGCTACAGGCATACCCGTGAGGGTTTGGCTCACGGCCAACCCTTGGGCAGCCCTAGAGTAGACCTACAAGGGCTTTTGTGGCCTAACATCCCCTCCGAGCAACCTGTAGACATACCCGTGAGGGTGCTATAGCAGCCCGAGGCTGCACAGACCCTTAGGGCAGCCCACGAGCCAACCCATAAGGGCTTGGGCTAGCTGCTAGCCCTTTGGGCAGCAGCATAGCTGCCACAACAGGGCATCCAGAAGCTTCCGGGCAGCAGACAGTCAGGTCAGGCAGGGGCAGAAGAAGGACGGGCAACTGACAATCAGGTCGGGCAGGGCAGAAGAAGGACAGGCAGCAGTACGGGCAGTTTGGGAAGCCCAACAATACGGTCGGGCAGACAATCTGGAAATTGGGCAGGCAGAGGGCAGATCTAAGAATTTCGGGCAGCCTACAAAATTTGTGGGCAGGAGAGGGAAAAGCCCTACTTGGGCAATTTTGATGTTATTCTGGAAATTGATCTTCTACTTTTGTGGTTAACCCTATTGGGGTTTGTGGAGTTTTTTGAAGAATTTTAGTCATCTCATTTACGAGATGAGTTACTAATGTTTTTTGGGGGTTTTGTCCTTTAAAGGTTTCCCCAGTGAAAAACTCTTGTGTCCATTGTGTTGATGTGATGAATGTTACTTTACTGCACTTGTCATTTGTTTAAAGTTAATCTGCAAATTTTTTAAGTATTCATGCTAATGCTAAAATTCAACACACCCAACCAAAGATCCACAAAAAGCAAGCATACATATGGAAAGTACTCTTTAGCACCTATACTTGTTAGATATTGCAATGTTTATTTTGAGAGTAATAAATGCTATAAAGTAATTATGTAATGTCATCAAGTGGAAATAAGTCATATGTAATCAATGACATTTAAGTGAATGAATTTAAGAAATTAGTTATTGGTCCCTAATAGGAATAACAAAACTTGTTGGATACATATACAATAACACTTTATGTCATTAGTAACACATTGATATAATGCATATCTCCCTTTTGACCTCCCTTGCTTATCTTTTGCATATTATCCATATTATAGTCTAATAATACTTACATCACACAAGTGCACAAGAGAAAATAAGATAGTCTTCCACTACCTTCTCCACATCTAGTAGTCCAAGCAGTCCTACAGTTTCCAATGTCACAAAACCTAGTCTTGTTCAAAAAGTGTTACCTTTGCTTCCCTAGGGTTTCTCCCAAACCCTAGCTATCCTTATCTTCTTAGGGAAAACCCTAAGAAGAACCCCAACACACTAGACAAGAGCACAAATTATAATGAAAAATACTTGTATAAGAAAGATACAAGTAACTCAAGCTCTCACATCTCTAAGACTATATCAATGTAATGATGAAAAAATGAACAAGAATAAAGACGCTCTCCTCCCTTGATATAGAATAAGTGAGGGAATCCCACAATAATAATGTGGACAAGGTCCACAAACAACTATCTCAACCAAACTAACTAATCACTAGCTAGGCCCCCATGTGAAACGCTCCAACTCTAAGGTAATGCATGTTAAACCCCAAGGTAAGCACATCCATCAAGAAAGGGTCCCAAGGTGAGCGCTCCACAAGACAAGGTCAAACACTCCAATGCTACCTCCTAAGTAATGCACTCTATTGGGTCTACCACACCTCCATGAACACAACCAAGCATCCTCAAATCAAGCACAAACCATAAAGTAATAAACCAAGTGATCTCATGCTACCCAATATTCAATGTCCTCCTCCTTGAAGGATCAACTCCTACTTGTGATAAATTAATAAATATATAGTAATGTGTGAATGGAGAAGAGAATCTCATAAGACCAAGTCAAGTGATAAATGAAGATATTGTTGGAAACAATTATGGAGATGGTTGTGCAAGCATTCCTATAATGACATGGTTGTTATGGTCACATGTTCTTATATAAGGGACCTCATTGTACTCTATTGACGATAAGAGAAAGCTAGATCAATACAATTTGACGTTTCAAGTTATATTGTCTTTTTAAGGATTGATATTTGCACTTGGCTACACTACTCTTTTCCCAACATATGGTAACAAAGTCTACATCAAAATTATTTTTTCCATCTCAGCCAAACCGTCCCCATAAGGAAATAGTGTACAGCCTTGAGTTTGTAGACTCTATCCACAAAATTGAAAATAAATGGCAAAATAATATTTCATTTTGGAAGGATGTGCAATGATTCTAGAAAGCAACCGCCAAACATTGTTGGAAGGTGTTAATGGGCCATGGATAGAGGCATAGCATTCACTATGGGGCTTCAATAAAGGAGTTTCTTTTAATTGGGGTTATCATTTTACATAACATTTTAAGTGAAGTTATAAACTTTTAGCTCTGTCAAGGACTTTTACAGTCGTTTCAAGGGTTTCAAGGATCTTCTAAAGGATTTGGGTTGAGGGCTTCTACGGTTGGTTTCTAGAGTTTCAAGCTTGTGTTTGAAAGGATCTTTTGTATGGGAACCTATGGGCTACTAGAGTTAGGTTAGCCATGGATGAGGTCATGGGAATACTTTGCTTATCACCGCCAGATGTGGAAGCATTCAGGCATCTCATCGCGGCTCAAGGTAAGAAGTCGACGTCCTTTGTTTATTCTCGCTTTGTGAAGAAATTAGACTCTATCTCAATCATTATTCCACCCCCAAAGCAACCCCACAAGGTTGCTCTTTCTCTCGCTGACAAGGGATTGTTTGGACAGTTTACTGGACTATGGCCCTCTCCCAAATTGATGGAATCCTAGATCTAGCGAAATTGGAGGCCATTAATCTCGCAAGGTGTGACCTCCTACTTCATTGGAAAGGAGTTGTGACCGCGAGGGATTTACTTAAACAAACAAAATCCATAAATCGAACCCTCGCAGGATATCCTTAAGGTTGTTTTGGTTTGGGTTAGCCTTCCACATATTCCCATCCATTGCTAGAGTTTTGAATCGCAAAAGACTGTTGAAAACACCCTAGGTAAATCATTGAGAGGGCAGACCCTAAGGACCAACCTTTATGTGCCAGAATTTGTGTGGAACTAGACCTTTAAGTAGGCTTTCCAAAAATCCATTTCCCTAATGATGGATGGTTGGTCTCAAATCCAGCAACTTGACTATGAGCAGCTCCCTTTCAAATGTCGCATTTTCCATGCATATAGGAATTTTGCCAAGGAACGCAAGCATAGCCAGAAATCTATCGTTGAAACCCCACAAACAGAAAAATGAAATGTGGTTAAAAAGGCAAATGGCTCCAAAATCCCAAGCAAGGCTCGATAAAGGACTATCAGGGAGGCCCTTCCTCTTGAATCCTTGACCCCTTCAAAGGAAATAAATTCCAAATCCTTAGCAGAAACACCGAAGAGGATCCCTATGAAGAAGCAACATAGAAGCTTGAACCTTCTTCCCAACAAAGGCCAGCTTTCGATCCATTCGTTGAAGAAGACCTCCAAAATATCATGGAAACACAATCAATTCCAAACTCTCAGATCCCTCTGTCAACCTCTTTGCAGGAAAACGAGATCCCCCAAGAAGCCTCGAAGGAGTTATCAAAAGAGGAAGGAAAGGTCTTAAACGAACACCTTAGGAAGAAAGGTAGAAAGCCAAACAGATAGAAAACGAAAGACGAAACCAGGAGGGAGAAAAATCTAGGATCCCAACCCACATTGAAAAGGTCATGGCTAGAAGAAACAATAGGAATGCAAGCAAAAGTAAGGTTCGAGATTATGTTTCAAAAGGGGCCCACCCCTGCTTGTTTTCAAAATGATGAATATGGTCTCCTAGAACATCAGAGGAATGGGAAGTAGACCTAAAGAAGAAGCAATTCCAGGCCTCAATCGAACAACAAAACCAAAGGTTCTTCCGATCCAAGAAACAAGAAAATTTCATCGTCAAACTCATGTTTTGTCTCTTCCATGTAAGAAAAATCAACCCGTGGTAAGAAAGGGAAACCAAATCCCAAAAACAAAACCAATCAGATTCTTACTCACTATTGCTATAAACAAATACTTGAAGATAAATCATCTACGCCTTAATATTAACCATTAGATGATTTTAGATTTCTAAATATTAACCACATTACCACAGGGTTACTTTTTTTATTCTTTTATGCTTTTTGAAAAGGAGAGAATGGCAAAACCATACCTATAGTGATTATCACAAATTGTTACCCCTCAGGCATGTACAAACCACTTGAAGATAAATCATCTAGTCCTTAATACTAACCACTAGATGATTTTAGATTTATAAATATTAACCAAATTACCTACAAGGCTATTTTGTTGATTCTATTTATGTTTTTTTAAAGAGAGAATGGCAGAACTATACCTACAGCCATTATGACAAATTTGTACCAATTCGACTGATCTCTAAGGCCTGTACAAACCACTTATTTGGGCCTTGTTTCTCAAAATCTACATTCTCATGTTATTTATGAAGATGGAGACTCACATGCTTTACTGTGATCATTCGCCCTCTGGAAATTCATATAAAAAGGGGTTGAATCAATCTCTGGCCTGCTTGATGATCTTCATTTAGCAACCAAATCGATCTTTGGTCTCCTTATGATTTTCATTCACTTTTTCCTCACTTGAATGATTCTCTCTTTCGAATGCCCTATCAATTCCCCTGGAAAGAGAAATAAACCCTCCAATCTCATTCTTGTGTAAACCCTCAAATGCATGATTCTACAATGTAGAGTATAGAAAATTTTTGATGAAATTATTTGCTCGCGATTCTACAATGCAAAGTATAGAAAAAATTTGATAAAATTCTTTGCAAATTTATGTCCATTCAGAGAGGGAGGTTCACTGTGTGAGAAACTCTTATATCTTCTCCTTTCACATTAAAAAAAAGTTGATGAAAAAATCTTCTTCTTTCACATTCTTAGAAACTCTTATATCTTCTCCTTTCATATTTCTATTTTAGGAGCCTAAATGTTATATCTTTTAGGAGCCTAAATGTTATATCTTTTAGGGAGTAATCTGAAACTCAAAGGTTTTCTTCTCCAATTGTAAGTGTTTTTCGGTTCTCATATTTAAAGTTGCTAAATGATGAATAGAATAGCTAGAACATGTTGTTAAGGTCATAGAAGGGCAATGTTGTCCCATTAGAAGGATTCTGAGGGAAGTTTTCCTCCATTCTTTTGTTGTTTTATGCATGAATGTTTCATTTGTTCTAAGTCATCTGTAAGGAGTAAGGAACTTGGAAGTTTTCATTGTATGAGGCACACCTTAATACGATTGTTTTAAGTCAACACTAAAAGGGGACTCCTAGTAATTTCCGCCATTGTGATGTAACATGTTAGCGTTTTGTTGGGTGGCACCACAAGGGATCAAATTCTCCCTAACCACATTCACGAAATTCCACATCTTCCATTGGTATTGTTTCCTCTTGACTCCATTTTTCCCCTAGGGATTGGCACTAGTCTCCATGGTCCTCTAATCACCTATACTGCAACAAAAGACCACAAGTTTTGCTACTGCTAACTCTTCAAATCACCTTTGATCCCTCATCACCATAGCCTAGCAATTCTATCCTGGGGAAGCCCCCGTCGAGTTGGAGAAGAGCCAACCGAAATTGCAAAGAGGTATTTATCGAGTTCAAGAAGAGCCAACCAAAAGTGGAACCCAAGGAATAATTCCCAACAAACATTATGTATCATGGACAGGAAAATAACATCACTCTAGAATTGAGCCATCGAATTGGTTAAGGTGCAATAGAGGCACATTAGTCCCTACGAGAATACATGGGAGCTGGAGGATGCCATGAGAGAGGCATACCCATTTTTGTTCTGGTTTTGAGGAAAGATCGAGAAAAACTTTATTCCAAGGGAGAGGGGATTGTAATACCTCGAGTTTTGGCACTTGAAATGTTTTAAACCATATTATATCAAATGATGTAAAAATGCAAACCACATCAAATTTATAACATCAATCAATAACAATTACAATAAAAAGCTATGCAAAAGAAAAATTGCAATTAAAATCCATGCCACGCTTGTAATTAAAAGATATACTCTAATAACAAGAGGGAAGAAGTAGAGCTTCAAGTTCCTGCCAAGTCACTACAAGCTTGCTTCGGAAATAAGCAACCAGAATACATGGAAAAAGAGCTATTTGCACTCATATACATAGGAAGAGGGCCAACTGGAGGAGGAAGCTATTGCATATCCGCGTACAGGAAGACGTCACAGCTTGGGTAAGAACAAAGGAATGAGTACGCAGAGGTCAATATGGTCAGCCAAAAGTTGGAATGAGCTCTGTGTTTCTTCCATTATTCAACAAATAGGAAGGTGACTCTAGTGTCGTAGATTTAAAATTTGTGGACATGCCGAAGCAACCAGTGATAACATGTCACAATGGAGGCAATAGAATTTAAAAGGGGAAAAACGACCTAGAAATGATGCGCTGAAACCTTAGTTTCTATTGAAACCCGAGATGCAACGTTTGAAATGTTATAGTGACATTACACACAAACCCTAACGCAAGTGGCCGGAGGGTGAATCTACACATATCTTCTTCGTATCGACCTAATCGACCAATCTTGGAGTCCTCACCAGTCGCCACCTAAATAAAGCAATAAAATATAGTCTTGCCTTAAACCAAGATTGACACCAAACTGTATATGGTTGTGGTAGCTAGAAGGCATGACATGCGACTCTACATGTAGCATAAGCCTTTGAAAAGTAAACCTTACGGATGTCTTCTGCTAGTCCCCTCGATGACTGAATGGCATAATTCAACGGTCCACCTTTGCGTTGGTTGTCTCATTCTCCTGGTGTGTGGAGTCTCTCTCAGTATCTAGAAGTTGTTTGCTATCCAAGGGGTCTCATTTTCTTGTCGTTTTCTAGCCAACGGGTCTGTTGCCTTTCTGCCACAAGTTTCACTGTTAGGAAACCTAGCCGCCATATGATTGCTTGAGCTACCGTCTTTTCTCTGTTGGTGCCACGTTCGGCCTTCTAGCATCTCTCTACTATGGACTGTTCTGCAATTCTAGCGTGAGGGTTTTCCAGTTTACGTTTTATTTTCCTCATTCTTAATACGTGCAACGTAATGGGATTCACTACCATGTTTGCGTGGTGGTTGATCCAATTGCCAAAGTCATATTTCGAATTTTTAAGTCATGTATGAAATGGCTATATCAAGAGCTAAATCAATCATTAAGCGTCAAAACCATAAGCCACAAATCAAGCAGGTTCGCCAAGGTTCCAATCTAGTTTATGTGTCCAAGAGCTAAGCTAAGGAATGAGCGTTTAAAGCAGGAGCAAGGTTGACCATTGGATGGTTGCGAGATTGACAGTTAAGGATAATTGTGGCTCTCTTTAGTGGCTTTACAATAACAATTTTGTGAACACTCTAAATTGTGGCACATCAACGACACCTGAAACAACTTCAACTTTGTGAAAGATTTCCGGGATAAAGGAGACATGTTAATGTAATTGTACGGTTATGAGTATTTTTTGCAATCCTTTAGAGATTATAGGTATTAGAATCTAATTTTAGCAGGGTCTGCCAAACGATTAGAAGCGGCCGTTGAGATTCAGATGTGAAGATGGATATAAAATAGGCGATGGAAACCAGTTCAGGTGTGCCACAAAGCTCGTAAACATGCCATGATAATAACACTGAACAACTGTTACAGGACCTGCGCTGAAATTGCAAATATAAATAAAAAATGGCGTTGCAGCAGAGACTAATAAGACACTTTTTTAATTGATATATAATTCCTCTACATTTAAAGTCAATCCAAAATTAGACGGAATTTTCTTTAAATTAACTTAATGGACTGTATTTGCTGCAAAGCAAGCAAAGTTGACAATGAGTGGTGGAAAATACGCACCTACCTGGATGGTGACAAAATGACAAAATGGTGACTTCAACTCCAATCCATTCACATTCAACTTCGAATGCCATCTCCATGACGAAGAAATAACGAGCAATTAAAAGCGAACGGGGTTTACCTGGAATGAATGTCTATTAATTCAAATGTAAATGGTTAAAACCCTTGAGATTTCCTATGAAATTCCATAGCCCTCTTTTAGCTTTCACTCGCCATTCCTGATCTGCTGTCATCTCCGTCGACAAACCTGACTCCTCAAGCTACTCTTTACTGTGATCAACGACGAGAATGTACTTGCCGAATCGATATCTGGTCTCCTTGATGACCTTCATTCACTCTTTCCTCAGCTCCTATGATTCTCTCTTTCGAATGCCCTGTCGATTCTCCCGGACAGAGAAATAAACCCTCCATTCCAATTCTCGTGTAAACCCTCAAATGCATGTTTTACAATTATTTTAGGGATATGGGCAGTGCTGTTCTTCGATATGTACCGACAATTGTTTAGGGATCGAACCTTGGACTTCATTGAGGGTCGAAGGTTCTTGCATCAATAATTCTTCGGACTTGACTGTGTACTTTCAGCCTTCAAATATCCTATAACTAAACTCGTCTTCGTCACTAAGACTGGCGTTATTTTTAGAGGTTCGCTGTGTGGGAGGGAGCTTTGCTTTGTAAGATGAAAAGGACAACTAAAGCAGATGAAAAAGACAGGCAACATATTATCAAGAAAAGGTGATTAAATAGGCAAAAAGGAAAGCGATCGTGCAAAAAGTGTTTTTCTGGCAATTGAAAGTTTTCGATGAAAAGGACAGGCAGCATATTATCAAGAAAAGGTGATTAAATAGGCAAAAAGGAAAGCGATTCTGCAAAAAGTGTTTTTCTGGCAATTGAAATGTTTCTTTTTGGGATGGTGTTTTTCTGGCAAGTGAAATGTTTCTTTTTTATACCTGCCCGCAGGATATATAGCGATCGATTGGTCGCGAAATTCTGTTGAAAACAATTAAACCAATGTTTATTAAAGTTTTTTTAATTTTTATTATTAAAATGAATTTATTAAATATCAAAAATAATTTTAAAGTTTTTCAAAATTAAGTAAATTGTTTTTCTGATTGGTGCAGAGCATAGATTTGACAATTTTTTCCTGCTGTGCAATATAATAACTAAAATATAAAAATAAATATAAAATATAAAATTGAAGAAAAAATAAAAAGTTGCCACGTATATAGTCTGCCACTGTCATTCATTTCTTTCATTTAATTAAGGACGGTCCGGCCGCCCCTGTCACAAAGAATTTTAATGCTGTTGTCTTTTCCAAAGTTACGTGGCAGCAAGCACATAGGAGAATTCAATGCTACTTGCGTATTTTCCAACGTTTAATATTCCAGTGGTTGTTTTTCTTATGTTTTGACAGCCAAAGTATTCAAGCTTTTTTTATATTTTGACAGCCAAAGTATTCAAACGAGCACAAAATAACTTCTGGCAATCTCTGATGATGATGATGTTACGGGCGAGACTTCAACTTCGTTTCTAGCCAAGAAGGGAAAATGAGACATTCAAATTTTGGAGCGAGCACCCCACTTTGTCCCACAGGTCCACATGCTTTTTTATTTCATTTTTGAGAGGTCAACGGGAAGGATATCACCACCTCCATACAACACCACCTCCAACTCTAAAAATATTGTTTCAACTACCAATAAATGCAATTATTCCGATGAAGAAGTGAAAAGGAAGAAGCACGGCGTGACTAATAGATAACAGACAGAAAATAAATNAAAAATAAAAAGTTGCCACGTATATAGTCTGCCACTGTCATTCATTTGGACGGTCCGGCCGCCCCTGTCACAAAGAATTTTAATGTTGTTGTCTTTTCCAAAGTTACGCACATAGGAGAATTCAATGCTACTTGCGTATTTTCCAACGTTTAATATTCCAGTGGTTGTTTTTCTTATGTTTTGACAGCCAAAATATTCAAGCTTTTCTTATATTTTGACAGCGAAAGTATTCAAACGAGCACAAAATAACTTCTGGCAATCTCTGATGATGATGATGTTACGGGCGAGACTTCAACTTCGTTTCTAGCCAAGAAGGGAAAATGAGACATTCAAATTTTGAAGCGAGCACCCCACTTTGTCCCACAGGTCCACATGCTTTTTTATTTCATTTTTGAGGAAGGATATCACCACCTCCATACAACACCACCTCCAGCTCTAAAAATATTGTTTCAACTACCAATAAATGCAATTATTCCGATGAAGAAGTGAAAAGGAAGAAGCACAGCGTGACTAATAGATAACAGACAGAAAATAAATCTTGCTTAAAATTTGATATGAGCAGTCAAACAAAAGAAAAATCAAATTGAAGATACTTCCAATACTAAAATTAAAATAATCAGAAAGGTGGAAGATTTTTTTAAATGACCTTGATGTTCATAATCCACTGCGTTTTAGATGATATTTGTCATGTTTAAAATTTCCACTGAAGCTTCCCGCTATCAAACATAAGCAAATTTTAAATGGAAGATATTTTCCAGCACAAAAAGAATTGTATTTAATTTATTTTTCGGCTCGCATTGTCGTGGTAGTTTTAAATTACATTTCGCAAAATTTGTCATTCAAGGCGGTAGAGAAGGGCAGTAGAGAAGGTCCTAATAAACTAACAACACAAAAAATGCAGAAAGGCAAGCTTCAAATAACAGACAATGTANTAGAGAAAGTCCTAATAAACTAACAACACAAAAAATGCAGAAAGGCAAGCTTCAAATAACAGACAATGTATATCGTTCTACATGAAAATCCAAGTTCTTCACATCTCCAATATGAAGCTTAACACGGCCCTTTCTGTATCCAAGGACACTAAAAAAAGGCATGAAGAACTTCCAATAAATGCAATTAGTCTTCGGAGGAAGTGAAAAGGCAGAAGCACAGTGTGACTAATAGATAACAGACAAGAAAATAAAGCCTGCGTAAAATTCGATATGAGCAGTTCAAAACTGTTTATCGATCAACTAAAAGGATATGATTTCAAATATATTAGTATTATAGATATTTTAGCAGGAAGAGTCACACCTTGGCTGCATACAAGAGAGGGATATGTCCATGAACGACTTCTCGTAAGACGGAGAAGAAAATGTTTGTCCTCAGAAACCCTGGTGTGCCCACGGAGAAACAAAATATATATAAGAAGGAAATAAAAAAACCCAAATATGTATTCCAACTACTTAATATAGTTTTATTTTTAATTGAATTAGTAAAAGACAACACGTGGCTGTCATGCACAAGATTATAAATTAAAAGACCAGCGCATTTCAAAGACGAGATTACAAAGACAAGTAGCCTCCATGCGATACACAGCAGAGTAAAACATGGCACACCTACACAATTTAGGTTAAAAATGGCGAAAATGAGATATCAGAAGAGCATCTCATTGGTACATGATCACTGATCTAGAGGAGCA
>LPNX010196354.1:127403-219921 GCA_001517045.1 Pseudotsuga menziesii
CTAAGTTTAATAATATGTTAAGTATTTCTTAATTTTTTTATTTTATTAAATTTATGATTTCAAAAAATTGATTCAATTTTAGATATTAAAATCAACTTAAATATTAAATGAATTTTTTTAATTAAATTTATTATTTTTTATATTTATAAAAAATTAATTTAATCAAGTTATATTCAAATAATTTTTTCTCTTTATTAAATTATATTTAAATAATTTTTTTTCTTTATTAAATTATACTCAAATAATTTTTTAAATTTACTTGTAAACAAGTTTAAAATAGTATTATTTCAATTAGAAAGTATTATGGGTTTAAAATATTTTATTTTAAATTTTGGTTGATAATTAAATATTTAGGTATTAGTTATATATTAGTTTAAGATGAAAAAAATTGGTAGTGCTGAAGATTTTCCTATCTCACAAATGCAAGTGATAATAATTCTTCTATTCACAAATACAAGTAAACTTATTTTGGATCTTTAGTTTCAAGGTCTTACTCTATAACTAATTAAGGAAGTAGTTTTGTACACTTTATTATTATCTACTTGTCATTTTTTTTCAACTATTTTTTTATTAAACTTTTCTTAAGAGGTAGGTATCATGCAGCATAAAAATATTAGCAACATAGTTACAACAAGTAATAAATAACACATCGATATAAAAGCAACAAGTAATTTCACATAGAAAAATAAACAACATAGCAACAAATAATGTCACATCATAAAATAAGCAACATAACAACAAATAATACATTCTTGCAAGTTTTTAATGTTTCATAATTACTTCAACTTTCAACTTATATACAATATAGGATTAAAATATTTCTAAACGGCAGGTATAAGCAGCCTTGCTGCTATTTGACTTGTTGGTATGAAGTGAAAAAAGAATTTTAAATTCATCACTCACTTTTAAAATTATATTTTGTCAAGGTTTTAAAAATAATAATATTTTTTATTAAGTGAAATTTCAAAAATAATGGTAGAGATAATAAATAAGATTTATTTACATATAGTTTGTGGAGGGCAGAGTAAGTGGTAGAGTTGAAATGTTGTAAATGAGTTTTTAGAGCCAGTACCAAGACATATCAAGATATACAAAGTATCTGCTCCTCAAAAGATAAGGAGAAGCCACAAAATAAAACAAGGTTTTTGTTGAGGACAATACCATAGATGCCCACACCACATACTAAAAAATCTCAAAGAGATACAAGTCTTTCAGTGCCAAAAAAGAAAAGGAGACAAAGCTCTGGCACAGTGCTCTAAAAGAGCTCAATTTCACCACTCATGCTAGTAGAACCATCAAATACTTCAGAGAATAAAAGGAGACCAGGGGTCAAGATAAGGGCATCTTTGGATAAGTTGTCTGCACTCTGGTTGTGCTCTTTGTAGACATGCCGAAAGTCGAGCTAGGAAAAACCACAAATAAGTGATCTGGTATTTTCACACCAGTGGGTCAACTCAAGAGAGGAAAGAGTAGCTTTGTTATTTGCCTAGTTTATGACGACTGAGTCACCATAAATATGTAGAAATGGGAGGCCCATTTTATGAGCCACAACAAGAAGAGACCACAAGGCCAGGAGCTCTGCTCTAGTGTTAGTCAAAGGACCACACCCTAACTTGAAAGTGATGGAGTGTGAACTGCTGATAGCAATATATCCCCTGGCACCACCCTGTGAAGTTGTAGCTGCCCCATCAAAGAAACCACAAGGAAATACCATATCGGGAACAACACCAATATCTCTGAGCTTTAACTTTTTAACAGGGAACGGATAGAAATGCATCAGATAATCAATCTGAAAGAATGCACTATTGACAAAGGCCAGCAATCCTTCAAAGATGCATCGATTCTGAATCTTCCATATGCTCCAGCAAACAAAGATCAGCAAGTATCTACAAAACGAGTGCTCTGTATATTTTGTAAACAAAAACTTCAAAAGTTCTGCAACTGAGCCTCCAGTGAGAGGTGATTCACAATTGTAGATTCCACAAATCTTAGACCAAACCGAGGAGGTAAAGGGGCAATCAATACAGACATGCTGAGTAGTCTCTTCTCCATTAAAGCATAAAACACATCTACTTGGACCTATCCATCCACGCTTGGATAGATTATCCCAAGTCAATATTCTATTAAAAAGAGCCAACCAGAAAAAACACTTGATCTTTAATGGGAACAAACCATGCCAAATCAGCACCATGAAATAATCCATGGATGTTTCCAGCAATGTTTTGGTCATCAAATCATACACCAGAGCAACAGTAACAATACCATCTTTTTTATTGTGAGTCCAAAGAATTTTATCCATTGTGAGCTTGAGTTTTATGCCCCCATTCTCAAGGCTAGAGATATATTTCTTCCAGGAAGATGCCCACAAACCCCCCAGCTCCATATCCTCAGCTGATAACTAGTAAGACTGTGCCCCTACTACAAGATTACGAGCATCCTGAAGGGTCGAGATGCCATAATCCTTTAAATACTCAATTAGATCGTGAGGGAGGAAGGGATACACTGTTGATCCAATAATAGGGTTTGCTCCTATATGGATATTCTTACCGTTCCCCACCTACCATCCCAAACCTCTTCCCAACCAAGACAGAGTGTTTAAAAAACCATTCCAGAAGATAGAAGTTCCTCTTACCAAGAAGTGCTTTAATCTAAGCCAAACTTCCACATATCGATTTTTCATATATTTCGTTGAAATCACTTGATGCCATAATCATGTACCATTAAGAACTAAGCACAGACTCTTAAGTCGTAAAGAAACATTGAACCATTCAAGGTTTTTAATGCCCCATCCCCCAAATTCAATAGGTTTGGAGAGCATCTGCCAATCCATAAGATGGTAGTGATTCCTATCTCCTGTGGAACCCCGTAAGAAAGCAAAGATCAACTTCCTCAATTTATTGAGTATGGATTTAGGTATAGGTGCAAGGGAAAACTAGTACACCGACATACTGGAGAGGACCGCACGAATGAGGACCAACCTACCCCCAAAGAGAGAAGTTTATGAGCCCAGTGTTGAATCCTCCTCTCGAAACTCTTTATCAGCCACAACCAGTCTTTTACCTTTTACCTCGTAAATGACTGTAAATGGAAGGTTTCGTGTTCAAATCCCCCCAAACTTACTTGAATGCCATGGTTAAGGCTTTATAGATGCACCTAGGGGTATAGTGGTAGCGGGAATGGATCATTATACCTTGTGTCACGCAAGTATTAGCCGAGTCCTCAGTACTCGTTATTAATTGACATCTAATGAATTATGTATCCAATAACAATAATAATAATTTTGTTTTGAGGTCACAACCTAGAGAGACACTAATTTGGTTTAGGGGCCCCTTTATTTATGGGACAAGAGTGCAGTAATTTGACTACCAGAGTCTAATACCCTACCTCTTAAGGATTTGAAACCTATGACCTCTAAGGAGGAAACATATGTTATTAACAGTTAGACGCACTTAGGTTGTAATAGACATGGAATGAAAAATTTTTAAAGTTATTTGATCAATTCATTGTAAGAATGTTAATTGTGAGTTGGGTATTGCCTAAGCGGCTATGGGATGGAGTGTTATCATCCTTACATAGGCTTCGCATAAGGGCCATCTTGAACTCATAATGAGTAAATTGTTGCAATGGTTTCAAGTCTAATCTCATGTAAATAAGCACATCATTCTAAAAAACAATTGATGAATCCAGTATTGGAGGTGGCAACCTATGCTAGTCAATCAAATCGTTATTTCATATTCAAGCTTTTAAAGTAGGAAAAAGGGGTAACCCATGCCAAAGATGTGTATTCCTCCGAGGAATGGTGGTTTTAGGCTCAAAGATCATCTAGCCGAATTGGATGGTCGAGAAAGACGTGTGACACATTTGTCATTAAATCTGTTTCCACTTCATGAACTCTTTGGTTAATTTGAAAGAGTAAAGAGGTACAAAATGATAGAACAATTGGAACAATAGCCTTTTAGAGTTGTCCTCTACTTAAAATAAGGGGGAGCCAACGAATTGCAATTACTGAGTTATAATTACTTATTGGCAATCAAGTCTACATTTTAATAGACAAAATGAAATCACAAATAATACTTGAGGTCTTGGTTAGGTGTCTCCTTCACCAGTCTGGTTCTTCCTTTCCCAGGCCACGAACTCCTTCTTGTTAAGAATAAAAAGGAGTTTTATTACTAGTCTCCACTCACTCTATTAAGAATGTCACACTCAGCATAAAATGATGACTAACGGGTAGACTAATTGTAAAAACACTGAGGCAATAAACTCATGATTCAAATTGTCCAAGGTTTAATTGCTTTATCTCTTAATTGGTCCCTTGTCGTTCCTTTCCATCTTGTTTTATATTTCTAATGTGGATGGTTTGGGTGGTTTATTTGTGTGACCGGTACCAAACCGAACTATGATTGTACTAACCATCCATGAAAAATATTTTTTCCTTTTTTTTATTTTTTGAAATTTCATAGGGGTGTGTGTGTTTCTAACTCATAACATGTGTATGTGCATGTTGCTAGTGTGAAACCCATGTACACATAACAAAATAGCATTTTTTAAGGACATTTCACATAATTTGGTATATGAGAGGTATGTAGGAGGTCTTTTAACTGCTTTAATAAAATTGATGCTATAACATCATGGTTGGTCCAATTAGCCAATAGAGCTAAGAGAAAAGTTAGCTAAAAGGTGGAGAAATGTCCATTATAAATGGGTGGAATCTTCACATGGGAAAATATGAGTATTTTACTACTTGGTTCCTCTGATTTTCTCATTGGAATGGTTTAATTGGAAGCATATCAAGTTAAACTTGATTGTTACAACAAGATTTTTTAATGTATTGATGAAGAACGAAACCCAAGGATGTAAAGGGCATTCCAAATATGATTTCCATTAGGAAAATTTTAACCTTGCAACAACAATGGGCATCAAAGGGGAGGTAATGGGGGGCATCCAATTGGATCTCGATGGGAATAAAACATGAATGGGACAAGTGACAAATAACCAAGCAAAACAAAACACCTTTTTATGAGGATTAGAGTTCATTATTTCTCTCAGTATCTTCCAAGATAATGATTCTCATAGACTCTTTATTGGTGAAATGTCAAGCTGAGAAATCGACCAACTCCGATGAGAAAGATTTGGACCATCATCAGAGAAGGATCCAGGACAAGTTAAAGTAGACTAGTGAGCTGAATATTTTTTTATATTCAAATATGCAACAACCATGAAGTGGAAATGCTCGTTAATCGAGAAATATCTCTATTGCATGGTTATTTTGTATTAAATGCCTCCCCCCAAAGAAGATGGCTCCCACAAATGAAGGTTGGCTCATGAATTAATAACCCTCTACATGTATTGGTGCTTATTAAGGATACTTGGGAGGTAATGCATGTTAGCAAGGTGGCACAAAAATGATTTAATCTCCTACGTGGGAGAAGTGTCTTGAGAATTCCTCGAGACCACTCTTATGATTGTGAACCTATTGCATATGGTGTATTGTTTCATGGTAATAGGTGCTAGTGGGATCTATAGATGTACAAGATCCCACGAAGTAGTAGATTGTGATAAATTTAGCAACGTGTAGTTGGAAAGGAATGGGAGGAAGTTAACCAATAAGGAATCCCAACTTCGGTTAGCAAGAATTTCTACGAAGTTCAAACTTGCCCTACCTATGTTGTGAATCTATAACATAGTTGGTAGATTTTGGGTTTTTGGACATAGGGTTGTGGGTGTCACTTATGTAGTGAAGTTTCTATATTTTTTTAGTGTTATGGACAATTCAAGTTGGAGCTTTAGGCTTGCCAAGATTCAAGGAGCCATCTAGGACCTTCGTATTGTGATGAATAGACTCAATCTGCAACTCGAGGGAGTTATAACAGTCGTTAACCACCTTACCAATCATATTTCTCAAATGGATGTCAGGTTTGATGCCCTATAAAGTGAGGTTAGGGAGCAGAGAGGGAAAATAAAGAAGTTATTTGAGGATTTAGAGGTGCATCAAGAACTTCTTATGGGTGGACACTCACAAAATGCCCCTTCTGGAAAATCAAAGGCTCTGGAGGAAGGTTGGGTGCAACAACTTGATAGGGTCCTTATTGACATATCCAATTCCCACAAACAAGAAGAAGGGATTGTGAATATGCAATAAGCTATAAGTAAGTCAAGCTAGTTCTAGTTTTCTTATGCACTTTTTTAGTAAGTTTTTGTTGGGACAGTTTGTTAAGGTCTTTAGTACTCGGTATTATTATATAAATCTCATAGGAAGTATAATCTATCATTCATGTGGAAACCTTTGTGGAATAGTCATGCTATTACAAGAGGCTTTTATCAAATGATAAACTTGTAAATCTGGTTATTTTTCTTAGTATTTTTAATGTAAAATATAATTGTTTCAATTATTAAAAAACACACAATGAGCATTAAGCGTCATTGAATATTAGTCTTAATTAAGCTTTATATGGAAGAAGGTGTAGGAGACCAATGAGTTGGGATAATCTAGTGAAGAAAATGTGCTTGGGATAGAAATTCTTAAGGAAATGGAACAAGATGTTACAATAACTGGGAAAAAATTGAAGGCATCCTAGGACAAGCAAAACTACTATGAAGAAAAAACAGAGTGCATAGAAAATTATGAGTTGGGGATGATGTTTACCTCCGAGTGAGGCCAAGGAAAAGTTCCTTGAAACTTGTAAGATTGCCAAGTTGTCGCCAATATAGTGTGTTCCATTTGAAGTGCTTGAGATGATAGGGCTAGTTGCATATAGAATTCCATTTCCTACTAACACTAAAGCTCATAAATTTTTTCTTGTTTTTTCCCTAAGAAATATATACATTATCCCAATCATGTGATTGTTTGGGATGTGCTCCGTGTGGAACCCAATGAAGAGTTCAAAATAGACATTTTGCATCATGGACAGGAAAATAACATTACTCTGCAACTAAGCCATCGAATAGTTAAAGGTGCAATAGAGGCACTTTGGTCCCCATGAGACTACATGGAAATTGGAGGATTGTAATACCCCCATTTTTTTCCCTTGGAATGTATTAAATCATATTATGTCAAATGATGTAAATTTGTTAGTAAAGACTCCTATTAGAGAGACCAAGGCCAAGGCCTAGCTATTGAATGGCTATGCGTGTATAATGTAAATATCTATATATGGGCCATGTAGTTGGCTTGTCATGATGACTCAAAATCTATGTAAATATTATGATGGAAAAAAAATTGTCTAAGAAGGTTATGTAAAGAGCTCTATAGGAGCTATTATTCCACTAGAGGGGAAGAGGAAAGGGGGTCTATGAGATATTAAATCATATTTTTTGAAGTGTTAGCCTTAAAAGTCATCCATATATTCCATGTGACTTAAATTAACCATTCACCTTATTTTGACTTATTAAATCTAGTCATTGAATGCATGTGTGAGGTTGGTGGGAATATATTCTCATGGAGTTATGGAAGCATGGGATGAATATATATTTTATGGCAATTTTAAGAGTCCTTCCTTATATGGTTATAATAAATTTTAGTTGTGTTTTCATCAATCCTCACGTCTCTATTGGAATATATCGCTCATTTTCCATTCATAATTCACATACTATGCATGCCTCCAAGCTCTTTTTGTCCATTTGTTAATAACTTGAATGTGAAAATAACTAGAAATTAACATTATGTGAAGAAAATTGCACACGTTATGGGAAAGAGAATGGTTGTAGGTGAGCATAAGGGATATCTGAGGAAAAACTTAAAAGGTTTGTGATTGTGCTTCCTCAAAAAATATTCCATTTCTAGCTAGCCACATTCCTTATAGAACCAAGAATGGCATGGTCCTATATCTTGTTGTCTTGTATAGTAAACTACCTCCACAAATAGATTTTCACATTATCTAACCTCCGTAAGACTTTTAACTTCACCCATGAGTTGATATCTTTCCAAACTTGTTTGGAAAATGGGCAATGTACAAATAGATGAGAGGTTGTTTCTTCACCTTCGACGTAGAGTATACAATACCAAGACCATAAACATTCATTTTCTGTCAAGCTTCCCAAGTTAAAACTTGGTTCTGCAAAGCAAGAAACATAAAAATCTTGTTTTGGGGGGTATTTTTCCTTCTATGTATGGGCCCACCACTAGGAACTAGGTTTTCAAGCAAATTACTTCAATACCTAGTATCCCAACTTTGCCATGTGTTATTCACCTATTGTTTTACCCAACCAAACTAAACTGGCAAGTCCATCTTGAATTCAAATATGATCTCTTCTAAGTTTAGACACATACGTGTCCCAATCGTTGTCCCAATTCTCATCAAGAGCGATATCCCTAGAGGATTTCCATCCTTGCATCAAGAGGTCGTGCCTTTCAATATCACTAAATTGACTAAGGAATTTCAAGTTCTTGTCATGAAAAAATTATACTAATTCTTGGGCAAGAAAATTTTGGTTTGATTGCTACATCATTGCATGCCTTCCATGCCAAAATCCTTCCTATGAGAGCAATAGAAGAAATGAGAGCCTTCCAATGAATGGAATAATTTTTCAATGTCTTTTTTTCCTTCATTATATAACTCAAAATGGTATCATGAACAAAATATTTTTGGAATATGAACATGTTCCAAAGTTTGTCTTTCATGATTAGATTATAACGCGCCTTACTTACTAGGGAGGTATCGAAAGAATGTATATTATTGAGTGCCTCACCATCTTTTCTTTTCAACTTTGAGATCAAGCTTCAATTAGTTCAACCAGTGCCAATGTTACCTTCTCGAGCACTCCATGGAAATTATACATAACTTATGGAATTTCTCCAACACTCCCTTAGGAATGTGAGCCACATATTGTAAGTAAACTAGAATTTATTCTAGCACATATATGACAATTCTCATTCCGTCACCTCATGATAGAAATTATTACGTAAAGATGTATCCTCTTTTCAGTCCTATCCATTTACCATCCTAGTTGTTTTAACCATGAGAATTAGGCTTTAAAAGATAACCTAAATACTTAAAACCCTCATTAAAACTAGTAATATAAAATTGAAACAAATTTAAATGTGCTTGTTCCACCCTCTCCACAGGCTACTTAAACATATGAAAAATTTATCAGCATTAATTTCCACATCAATATCCCTACAATATAGTCTCAAATTGTCATGTAAAACTCTTCCTTCTTTCACAAAACCACTGGTAAACAACAAAACATCATTAACAAATAGTAAATGAGTTTGATTAAATTCCACCCTAATTCCTTGTAATGTTTTGGATCTCTTCGCTTCCAAAATGGACCTACTTAAACCTTAATTAATTAATAGAAACAAATATGGAGAGAGTCGACAACCTTGTTGAAAGCCTCTTGAAGGAATGAATAAAGGGGATGCAACACCATTCACTAATACTACATAAGAAACCGACATCAAACATTCTACATTTTAATTAGCCACGCTAAGGTTGAAACCAATATAAATTAATAGCAATCAAAGGTACAACTAACAAGTTATGTTATAGGCTTTTAAAAGGTCGACTTCGATAAACATGGCACTCATCTTCTTGGTTTGGATAATGTAGAGTCTTTCTTTGAAAAGTTCCTCAATAATCGAATAACCAGAACAAGTAATGTAGAAAATCCATAAATGGCTTTGTAGAAATGTAAAAAAATGTATTGTATGATAGATAGTCAGATGTTTTACAAGAATTAGTGTCAGGTATTTTATACCCTAAGTGGTAAGGGGGTTGACTTTTCAAGTCACCTCTTGAGTAATTAATTAATTACCCTAATTGACCTACTTA
Source organism: Pseudotsuga menziesii (assembly GCA_001517045.1). Classification (NCBI taxonomy): domain Eukaryota; kingdom Viridiplantae; phylum Streptophyta; class Pinopsida; order Pinales; family Pinaceae; genus Pseudotsuga; species Pseudotsuga menziesii. The sequence continues at coordinate 137,174 of LPNX010196354.1, forward strand.
GTATTAAATGTTAATATTTATAACATTTATATTTGTTACATTGCCTTCCCCTTAAGGGAAGCTTTGTCCTCAAAGCTTGTATCGACAACAATGTCTGAATTCCCTTGAACTTTCGTCTCGGGATCCTTTCATTTTTGTAATTGTGACACTTTATGAAATGAGACGATACGAGTTACAGATTCCCAAGGAGAATTGTCACATTGTATCTACTGTGGTCCATCCTAGATCTATTTTTATCGAAGCTCTGAGATCATTTTGTGGAACGAGTCATTTCAATTGTTGCTTAGCATGTTGATCTTTTCGTCTGTTAACATAATTCTTTTGTGAGTGCTTGTTTTGAACCTGTAGTTGGTCAAAATGATGATTATAATTAGGATGTCTGTAAGATGTATGTGTTTTTCGTTTTTCTTTCTTTTGAACTGCGGCAAGGACTGCCTTCACTTTCTTGATTTGATTTTTGGATGCATCTTCCTGGATTTGCGCTTCTTGGTTCTCCTGTAGATTGTTATGATTTTGAATCTTTCATCTTGCGACGTTTTGTCAATTTTTAACTTTTTGATTTGATTCTCTAGTTGCTGATTATGATTCTTTAGACACTGGTTTTCTTCCGGTTTTTTCAGTGTTCTTCCTTCGAGGTCTTCACCAAAGTGTTCCCTCTTACTACTATGTTTCAGTTTTTTAATCTTTGTAATCAATGTTTTGTTATGATTTCTTAATAAAAAAATATCTTCGGTATTGCCTGACAACGCATTGTTGACTTTTGTTAGTTCCAACTTATGTGTCTTCTTACTGTCATTATATTGTTGCTGGAGTTTTTATTTTTGCTGTTGACAATGACATAACTCTGTTTCTTGATTTTCTAACTTTTCATGTAGTTGCGCCAATTCGTCTTCCTTGTCCATGACAAATTTGTTTAGATGACTAACTTCATCTTCTAATTCGATACTATTTCCATATGGACAGACTTTGTTTAGTTTTTTTATCTGGTCTTCAAGTTGTTGAATGATACCTTCCAGATGTGATATTTTCTCGTCCTTATCTGATAAATTTTTTGTGAGTTTTTCTCTACTATCTTCTAATGATTGAATTCGTAATTTTGAGGTAGTAATCTGTTCTTTTGAAAATCATTACTTCATTTATGATTGTCGAACTGGAGTTGTAGAACACTTTTACCTAGTTCACACATTTTTAGCTGGGTTGAAACTGTTCGTAACTATGATTGCAATTGTGAGTGACCTGGATCGTCTTCCATAGTAAAATATTTGCTACATATCGGACATGAGCGATTGCATTTTTTAAAAGATGTCGGATATTGGAATTCCATTTCGCAATAAGGACACTTAGTCCAAAATTTGGATTTATATATGGAATCCATAATTTTCTTAATATCTTCCAAGACTTGATTTCTGCTCTTTTAATATCTTCTTTGATTCTTTTTCCTTTTTGTATAAAGTAATAATTGTAAATAACACAATTATTAAATAATAATTATTAAGTAATTATTATTAGTAGTAGTAATTACTATTATTATTAAAATTTTAATAATAATAACAAATATAATATATTACCAATTATTATTTAAAAATAATAATATAGTATATATATATTTCGTGAATTGGGTCAAAAGGTTTTTTGAAAAAATATATAACAATAATAAATTTTATTATTACTAATAGTATTATTGATATATATTTTTTATGAATGGCATGGGAATTAGGGTTTAAACCCTAGAATTGAAAAAACACTTATTAAAACAAAACAGTGGGTGGAGAAACCACTTGTGGTTTTACTCTTTTTTTTTACTTTTTTTTAACCTTCCTTTTTTTATGGCATCATCTTCCTTCTTCTTCTCTCTTTTCTTTTACTTCTTCCTTTTTTATTTTTTATTTTGACTTTCTTTTCTTCTTTTATTTGGTCAAAGACCATAATTTTAGGGACTCCCTAGGATTATGATTAAAAATCACGATATGGCCAAAGGCTTGGATCACAAACTAGCTCTGCTACCACTGAAGGAACAAAGTTCCTCAATAATAAAAAAACCAGAACAAGTAACGTAGAAAAGCCACAAATGGCCAAAACTTTTGCAATGATATTCTAAACACAATTATAATGAAATTGGCCTAAAATTACCAAATGATTTTAGCTTATCAACATTCGAGATCAATGCAATACAAGTTAAATTAAAGTTTGGGAAAACTCTACGTGAAAGCCCTCCCTATTTGACTAGTCTTAGCGAATCTCCTTTTGTTAAGTCAAAGAAACCAAAAAAAACCACACCCTCCAACAATCACGACCTAGGCTTTTGACTTTTTTAATATGCGACAAAACCTCCAAAAACAATATTTGCTTACTTCCTAAAACATCTTATCATTTCCCTATGGGGAGACCAATATGGGAAAATAAGAGAAACTTCACTATTTCAGTTATGTTTGTTGCATGTAGTTCTTTGTAAACAATGGAGAAATGATGAACACCCTATTCTTTCAAATACTTGAAACCATGGATTGTTGACCTTCTTCACTTCTATGTTCCCAAATTTTATTGTGACTTCTTTATGATTAGTGAAATGATGAAAAAATTGTGTATATTTTCCCTCAGATCCATCCAAAACGCTCAACTCTTCATTCTCCAGTCAACCTCTTTGTCTTGTAGTAATTTTTTTCTTTTTGTCTCAAGTCCTGCTAGTGCCTATAGTTCGTCGATTGAGGATATCCTATCTGTATTATTAATTAATAGTGTAGCAATCTCATTCTCCACTTCTTTGATCCTAATATCTATATTATTATGCCTTCATCCTGGCCATTCCACCACCTTATATTGAACAACTAATATAGTATGTAAAGTATATGTTGGCTAGCAAGGATGAATCTTATGCAAAGGGTTCCATCTATCAGATCTTGAAAGTTATCATCTTCCAACTATATTAGGTTTAACTTAAAAGTATAAGAGGGGTTTTCCTCAATCTTGTAAAGTTGAACGAAAACATATTGTGATAAAACCCCCTCCTATTCCTAACCAACTTCTAAAAAGATCTGCATTTTGTAACAATTGCAACCATGTTAGGAACCTATCCAACCTCTAAGAGACTCTTGCAAATCTAGGTCTTTTGTTCCACCGAGTCGGTTTTATATTTATTGTCTCCACATCTACCAAATCCACTATCATTATTTGATGAAAAAATATCATACTAATACATTTTTATGGGTTGAAGAACCCCAAATATCTATTAGTTCAAAGTAAAATTTAGGTCTCCTCCAATAATGATCCTTTTTTTTAAACAAAAATTTAAAAAGGATTATATTAAACAACTAAGCACAACAATCCTTAATAAAGACTTAAACATAATCAAAACTTTAAGAGCTACTAGCAAAGGCCATTCCATATCGTGAGGAGCCCATTAGGGTAGAAAGAGTATTGGTAGACACAAGCCAAATTAGGAAAATAGAATAACCACACAAAGATAGAAAGATAGGCCTGAAAGAGCATATTTCTCATTCACAGATGTACATTATATGACATGAGATGACCCTTGGTTTCGAATTCCAAGGTGTCTCTTAGACTCCCAGGTGAATATTGGTCTCCCATTTAGACTTATGGTCTTCTTTGCATGTGAATATTCCTGACAATGAGGATTAGTCTCCAACACATATAAATCTTTGTTGTATATGAAAAATTGCCATAAGTTTTTTTAGCTGCTTCTATCACATCGATGTTATAGAGTTTGAAAAACACATTACATAGGTTGTTGTATACAACCATCTAAATTGTTCAAGCTTGTCCATTTTTTCTCGAACTGGTTGTATTATTGAAACTTTATCCATGGGCTTGGCTTCACTCGAGGGCGTATTTGACAATGGTTGCAATGATTCATTTTTACCAATTGTTCCAGGTCCTTTATGACCTTGTCTATCAAGGCAATTCGCTCACGCATATTAATATCTAGGTTGTTTATGTGAGACTCCAAACAATCTATGTTATTTCCACTATAACACACTTCCTTAGTTAAGGTAGCAATTTTTATATCCGCTCCCCCAACCCATTATTGAACTAACCATAACATTATTTTGAAGTCCTCTATAAAACCTTTGAAACTCACATAAATTTTACACTAGGAGGGCATGGTTTCTTCATCTCCTGCAAAAAGAGAAGAAGATCTCTTGACTATGGATGAAATCCCACAATCCTGTACACCATAAAGGGCGGGATGATCGAATGTATCTGAATGCTACTGGGGGGTTTGATAGAGAAATCAAAAAAAGGAATACACAAACTCTTCCTCCCTCCCCAAGAGAGGAAAAACAAAAAAGGGGGGAAGGGATTGTTCCATTCTATGATAAGAAAAATGAACATGGAAAAGTATCGATAGAGGTTCTCCTCATTAGAAAGATTTGCAGACTACAAATTCCCCCATTTTTTCTGGTTTATCCATCATCTTTGCCTTGCAATCACCCTTATTAAACTTCAAATACTTGTTTATGCAAGGTTGAATAATGCAAGAGGAGAATAGGATAGTTCCTACGGTGGTCTTAATGCCACAATCACTCCATAAACCCAATTCATTTACTTTTTCACGTACTCATATCATTTGGAGACCACCACATACCTCTTGTGAGAGCTTGGCCTCGGGGTTGATGTCTATAGGGGAGTGTCGATTTACTGCCATCCTAATTCTTGAGATCAAAGGAGTTACCATAAGCTTGCCTTTGGTTCTCCTGAGGTCAAGGACCTTCGTATTTTTTTTTAACATGGTATCTACTTTCTTGTCGAAGGTTGATTATCATAAACTATCATTCCTTAATCTAGCTTTGATCTGTGATTTTCAATATTTTCATCCAACCTGTTGTTTTCTTGCTTAATGTGATAATAGATGACTGAGATATGAATGTGGAGATTATGAGATCATGAACCTGAAATCACCAAGGGCGAGGAAATTTGGAATGTTTAACTGTGGTGAAATTTACATGCCTCGCAGTAGAGCCAACTATTTTGCTTGATTATTTGTTCTTCTTCCTAGGCACCTTGTAAACATTTTCACAATTTTTCTTTAGGGTCCATGGTGACCCCTCTTGCTCCTACCACCCCACTCCTCCAATAATGATCTATAACTATTGAGAGAGAGAAAAAAAAAGTATCACATAAAGGATTTTCCTTATGTCATATGGCTTGCACACATTCAAAACTACGAGTTGTATACCCAAGTTCTCACTCTTGAAGACACTGCACAACCCTAAATGCATAAAAAAATATGATTTAAAGAGCGTTTTATCCTGCAACCTATAAGTAATCCCCCATAAAAATCTCTAACATCTACCCACTAGAATTCCCAATCTTTAAACAATTACATGAATTGTCTAATAATTAACTCTCCCTTGAGTTGTCTCTTGTACAAGTAAAATGCTTGGTTGTTCTATCTCTAAGATCCTAAAGAGGACCGATATCTTTATGGGGTTGCCTAAACCCATTTCATTTAACCAGATAATTTTCATTTGGAAACCATTGATTATGTCCATGATTCTCTAAGATTCCAAACCAGATTCCTCCATTTTCCTTGAATTATTTATATTGCTGCCCCATTTTGAGCATGAAACATATTTGATTTCCCACCTACATTCCCTTTTCCTACCTCTCGCTCACCATCAAATCCTTACCCCCAAGGCACTCAAGCATCTTGAGAATCAAGAGGCATACGATCTATGTTAAAGAGGCATAAGACCAATTTTAGCAAATTTGGAGTTATGTTAAAGAGGCAATTTGGAGCAATTTTTGCAATTCCTTTTGGAGCTATGTTCAAGAGGCATAAGAACAATTTTAGCAATTTTCATAGTCTATTATCTGCATAATATACATTCAAATCCAAGTATAATCAAGGGCAAGGACAGTTTTTTATTTCTTTTCTAAAGAGAAGAAACATAATTATCGAGGAGCTATGACTTTGTCCTACGACCTCTAGCACTATCTCTTATGGATATTATCATAAGGTCAACTATGCACTCTAGTTCTTCGTATACCATTGATTATTAGGGTCTCTCCCATTCCTATTTCTTTCACAAGCACTGGATACGATCATTGCAAATAGTTCTACTAGTTGTGAAGCTAGATCTATTGTTGGCTTTGCAACAATCAACAATGTTATATTTCAAACATCTAGGTGAGATCATCAACACCAACCAATATGACTGGTTTTCAACTCAACAACCAACTAATTCTTTTGTTTTTTGTTATATACTAAATTAACAAGTTTTATGGATGAGAGGAAGAATATAGTATTAACAATTTGAAGATCAAGAAAAAAAAACAAGTCAAACTAGCCAAATTAAATATAAAATATAGATACTCTTATAATTGTTGAGATGAAGGTATAAAATCATTACAATCTTATAGAATGTGGTCGTTTTCTTATGTCATGAGTCCAACTTATGTATAAATATATGCTGAAATATAACATTTAATGTAAATCTAAGAACCTCTTTGCTTCCACAATAGAAACTAAGATCAATTCCATCAACAAATCAATGTGCAACATGAAGAAACCTCTACCTTTTCTATGGTTTAACCTTTCTAATTGGTTATGTTAGTTATGTCTATATTAATAGAAAAAAAGTCACACTTGATGCTTTGGAAAATAACTTCTAAATGACAACAATAGGAAAGTCATAAATTAATTTCTAAATACATTCATAAAATGAAATTTAACCTTTATTTTGTCTAAAGGTGTCCAGTCCAATAGTACAATTATTGAGTTCTATAAATGAAGCATACTCATGATGTGATAGTAACCCATTGTGAGAATATCATTCAATTTAAATCCTTATGTTTGGATTGTTATTTCCTACATGAAATGTCAATATCAACCATCAAATGATTTGATGTGGACACATTTTGAAACTTGGTAGGACTAACTTTTATATTTATTAGAATGAAAATGTGACTAAGTGTTTGAAGTGAAATGTTGATGCTTAGTTGTCCAATGTTAGCATACATCTACATCGTGATAGCAATTGCAATGATTTCCTAAGAACTAAATTCCAAGGCCTTTATGAACCTCTTTATGTCCGGTTATAAAATGTGTTGAAATCTAGTTAGAGCAATATTTATGGAATGACATTTTTTAAAAGTAATGAAGCATAGACATGAGGATGAATGAACAATGTTACTATTTAATGGGATACTTTTTTTTTGTAAGTAAGTTAACCATGGGGGATTTGAACTCGTGACCTTCCATTTACAACTTCTTGTCTCAATAACGCATTACCAACTACTCTACCCCCCATGCGCTACTATGTAATGGGATAATTAAATCATGAAAAAATAAATATTTATGAAGAAGAAATATTTATGTATAGAAGTTGATTAATTTAATAAATCAATGAATAAACATGTATCCAAAGCTGTAACCTTACTCTAATAAACACCCAAATCTTACCTCTCAAGCAAGTTCAAAATTAATATAGAAAACTAAGAAGTTTAATGTCATCCCATTCCTAATTGAATGTGCATGTTCTAGATGTGTAGATTTACGATTTCCTTTACTCCCATTCACCACATAAATATCCCCTTATGCACAACTTGGATTGGAAGATGGGTTTGTGAGAGGGTTGTGGTCCAACATCCATCATATCCTTCACACCCCACTATACATGGAAGGATAGCCATTACCTATAACTCCTCGAAAGATACCAATGTTACATGCACAACAACAGTGCTAAACATAGTGGTCAATCCCTTGTGCCAAGTATGTTCACCTAAGAACATTTTCCATTCAAAATCTATGTATATAAATAAATAACAAATTTATGGCATTTGAACCCTCAAGCAACTAGATCAAATATTAAATTAGTCTTGCACATTGTTTTCTTATTTTGTTTTGCATGTTATCTTACATATTTGATTTTGATTAGCTCTTCCATGCCATACTTCAAGATTTGCTTGTTGCACAAAATCTAAGCATATGTAATATCTTATGTTAATAGTCAAAATGGTTGTTTAGTATGCAACGATGGAAGAAATTAATGGTGTCTTTACTATTGTGCTTCTACTTAGTAGGGAATTACTCAAGCCCATATGGAGAGAGCAATGAGGTTAGTAGGCCAAGTAATTTCAATACTATGCTTGGGATGCCCAAGGCCTGGGCCTTCTTGCCTTGTATTTTCCATCCCCATTAGTGAGGGTGAGTATTTTCACATAATGAAGTAAGAGGAACAAACAACTTTTTTGATTGGGAATATACTTTAGTTGTTTTTTTGCAACTAAGGTGTCCAAAGGAATGGTGGAAAAGTTGGCTATCAACCTCCATGTTTTCCTTATGACGACGTTACCATTTAGAAGACATGCCTAAGCAATGCTTTGATGTTTCTCATACCCTATCGACGATTATGTGTTTGTATAATTGCATGGTTCACATTAATCACTAAAGCCATGGAAATAATATGATACATAGCCATTGAGCACTCCATGTATTGAAATTTCAGTGTATTTCTTTTCCCATTTTAGACACATTAAATAGTTAATGCTCTAGATAATTTTCCACTACAACTGTACATATCCATGATGGAGTAGTATAAAAATTTGAATCAACAAAATCATTTTGACTTGGAGAAATTAAAAAACAACCTCCAAAATGGGAGAGCTAGTGGGCTTGTAATATACACTTGAAAGTGGCAGTCCTGTTAACACACATCTTCTTCTTCGCATATGAATGACAACTAGCATAATATACCATTTAACTTTAAATGGTTGTACACGGATAATTTGTGAAAAGAGTAATGTTTAACGTAAATCAAGTTAGATATGTGGATAAATGGAGTCTCGATGTCAAAAAAGTTTTAAATACATTTTTAGTTTTGAAATATTTCATTAAAAATTAAAGTTCTTAGAGATAAAGTTGCAACATGTTTTAAGTCACTATGTTGCTTTCCAAAGTAAATGACATCAATTTTCAATATATACGTGTAATCACTTGCTGCTAAGAGTGTTTGGAACTTAAAATACATGGCTCAGGGCTATGGGTACATATTGTTACTCAGAAATATATATTGGCCTTTCACATTGCTGGATTGGATCAGAGAAAAGGATAAAAAGAAATCAGGTATATCTATTTGCTGGAAATCCGTGCTCTGGTCTTTTCATCTTATTGGTGATTTTCTGGTTTGGAAGATTGGGAATGGAGCTAATGTTTGTATTGGTTTGGACCCCTGGGCAGGTTGTAAATGACGTCATTACTTACCTTCACACTTGATTGATATTCTGAATTCTGTAGGTTATTTCTTTTTGAAAGATGTTGGGACATCAACAATGTCTTACTTGATGGAACAAGGATGGTTAAGTTCTGATGATCTAGGTCTTGTTGAGGATCTGGATATTAATGCATGGAATGGATACATTGCCATTCTAAAGTCTAGTCCTATCAGATTTAGAAATGAGGATGATTTACTTGTTTGGAATCAGGCTAAATCTGGTAAGTATTCCCCAAAAGGTGGATACATGCATTTGATTCTGGAACAACATGAAATGGAAACTGCTTGGTGGTGGAACATGTTTTGGCATTTTAAGTGTCCCCTTAAGTCAAAGATATTTTGCTGGTTTCTTTTTTCAGGGAAATCCCTTACCTGGGACATTCTTAATATCAGGGGTTGGGAAGGACCAGGACGTTGCTACTTGTGTAAAGGTGATGTTGAAACAAATTTTCATTTAGGGGTTGATTTCCCATATACAAAATCTGTTTGGAAGGAGATTGAATCTAAGGTTGATATTCAGAATCTATGGGTTAGGGACTCAATTCTTTCTTGTTTGAAGAATTGGGTTCTCAATATCAAGGTAAAAACAATCAGATCTTTGCCTATCATTGTATCTTGGTTTATATGGAAGGCTAGAAACCATAGTTGTTTTGATAACTTTACTCCATCTCCTGCACAGGTTTCAGCATCTAGTTTGGGTTTGCTTTCATATTATCCTCAGGATAATGATGTCTTGAAGATTAGAATCATCTCTGAGGAAATTATTGACAAAACTAAATCTTGGGTTTTTTTTTATGGTTCTGCTACTGGTAATCCACAATTGTGTGGTGCTGGGGGTATTCTTTTCCTCAAAGTTGATCATTATATCACTTTTAAAGCTGGGTTGGGGGTAGGGACAAACAATCTTGTTGAGTTATATGCTTTGAAATTACTTTTAATTTTGGCATTGGACAAGCATATTTCTAACATCCAGGTTTTTGGAGACTCCTTGCTAGTCATAAACTGGATTACTGGCAAATTCATAATACATAATTTGCAACTTGTACAGTTATTACAAGAAGTCAACAGACTTTTAGATTTTTTTGAGCAGGCAGTTTTTAAACATATTTATAGAGAAAGAAATACAGTAGCTGATAAGTTAGCAAATGATGGTGGGAAAGTTCAGAATGGTTATTGGTTTATCTCTGAGTATCATGGGTCTGAAAGACATGATACTTTCCAGGTTTTTTAAGTTCAAAATGGACTTGGTGACAAGCTGAACTGCTTAATATCTAATGGATGATACTTTTTCTATGTTTTGTGCTGTTGTCTGTATGGAACAATATGTTTTTATCTTTTATATATATAAGGATGTATATATGGATGGTTGATGAATTTTGTATGACAATATTTTGTTGATTATACAGTTGGACAGATTACTAAATACTGTATGGAGATATTTTTTGGACAGTTTGATACCTGTTTGGATTACTTTGCTGACTAATGGACAGTCAGATGTATGGAGATACTTTTGGATATCTTGCCATCATTTTGGATATACTTTGCTGATGGATAGTCAGATAATGCCTTTGAACAGTCTAGTTTATGGCTGATACTTGTTTATGGAGGATACTTGTTGATTATAATATGGAGCTGAACTTCTATGAATGTATTTGGAGACAAATGATTGACATGTTGTTAATCTGTAGTTTTTCTGTAACTAAGACGATATTTTTGATATTGTATAAGCTTTTTTTGAGCAGTATGAATTGATCATATGGACACTTATCTTATTTGATAGTGGATCATCTGCACAATATAATTTGTATAAAATTATGATTTTTTTCTATGGAAAAAAAATATACATGTAATCATGTGGCACATCTAATTTTTATAGAAGGTTGATTAGTGAGCCTTGTTGACATTGTCATACCTTTCTATCTTGGACAAACCACATCATTTTATATGTTGTTAGTTCATTTTAATATTTGGTTCTAATGGACAATAATAGCAACATTATTTTATGGTAAACTTAACTAACATCAAAGATCGTAAGGAAAGTAACATTATTCCATCAAATGGAAACCATTTTTTGTTGCTCCTTTTAGTTTGTGTATATATGTGAAACCATTTGGAACAAATACAAAGAGCAACAACACAAATTAGGGGACAAACATAATGCATAATGTAAATAACTTCCAAAGCTTGAGTTATCCAAACATCATGATACCATGCTCAAATTACTATAGCCAATTGTTTTTTTTAACAAAAACGGGTATTTTTTATAGCCAATTGTTTTTAACTTCTTATATTTATAAATATTTATTTATAGAATACTTATTCCTAGGATAATTACAAAGATATATTTGACCAGGGACATTGGTTTTGGGGAAGGGAAGGGCTCTTTAGAACACCATGGTTTCGAGAGTCTGATCCCACTATAATGGTGGTATCTAAAATGCCAGTGTGGGTTCTACATTCGAATGTGCCTCTTTCTTTTTGTCACCCTTAAATGATACAAGATATTGGCAATACTTTGGGTAGACATTTAAAGGATGATGATGAGAGGACTCAACATGGTTTGTTTACATATGCCCACATTTGCATGGAAATTTATCTTAGTAAGGTTCTTCCATTCATAATGTTGTTGAAACATAGAAATTACAAGTTCATATAGAGTTTGGATTATGAAATTAGAACTTTTAGTTGTCAATGTTGTAACCAATCATAAAAACTCTAGGAAACGTGTCCATAACCAAGAAGTTGAAAAGAAAAATACGTAGTTTTTCAAATCTAGAAGTTGGAAAATATATGATCCTCTTTCTCTCGAGGATGAAGAAGATGAGAGTTTGTCATATTTTCCAACACCTAGAGTTGAGAAATCCAATCAAGAAGAATCCAAAATAAATAATAACGATATAAAACAAACAACATAGATGGTACACTATTCAGATTCCTTTCCTTCAAGGGTTGTGGTAACTATGGATTCTTTGTTAGGAGGAATTAAAAGAGCACATGAATATGAGAATTGGTGAATAATGAGTCTTACAAATAGTAGGTAGAGATCCATTGATCATCCACTCACATGGTGCTTCTGCTAACCACTTTGGTACTAGTGAAGTTAAAGTAAAGAGAGACGCGTCCACTAGTAGAAAAAGGGTGATAAATGACTAAATAAACTACTGAAAATTGCATATAAACGACTAAATTTAATCATGTTCTAATATCCATTTATTGCCAATAATTTATAACGCAACTAAATACATGACTAAATTTTTTTAGTCATTTATTGGTTGGCTTGATCGATCAGTTTGGTAGCATATTTAGTCATTGCTTATTGTTAACTGGTCATTTATTTAGTCATTGATTGTGTTAATTGGTCATGTATTTAGTCATTGATTGTTGTTAACTGGTCATGTATTTATCCATTGATTGATGTTAACTAATCGTTTATTTAGTCATTGATTATGGTTAGTTGGTCATTTGGTTAGTCATCAAGTGCAGTTAACAATCATTTATTTAGTAATTGATTGTTGTTAACGGGTCATTTATTTAGTCATTGATTGTTGTTGGCTTTTCATTTAATTAGTCATTGATTATTGTGAACTAGTCATATATTTAGTCATTGATGGTTGTTAATTAGTTATAGATTTCTATAGACAGGGCAGAAAGGAATCAAACCACCAACCTCCTACATGTAAGGCATGTTCTTTTCCATTGAGCTAGCACCCCTAAATAGAAGAATGAAAGTTCACACTAAAAAAGTTGTTCCCAAATTTCTAGTTTTCTTCAATACACAATCCAATTTCTATCCAAAAGGAATGAACAAAAAAACATGTTGTAAATAGAAACAAGTCGATGAGCCAGCTACATTCATAACACCCATTGCTAGTAGACCTATATGATCTTTTATATGACACCTAAAACACACAAGATGTCTTCCTCTGCCACCACTGTAACCTTTAAATTCAGAACACTCATAATAATAAATTTATAATTAAGGACATGTTTGAGTCCCACATGGTAAGACATGATATTAGAATGGGACATTCAATTGGATGATCATGAATGTTACAATGAGATATAGATACCTAGTGAATTAAGTAAACATAATGCTAAGTAGGTTTGAAAACTAAACTTTGACAAGTAAGATTGTCTTGCCCTTTAAAATACAGTCTGAGTGGACCTAACAATTAAGGATATGTATTTGCTATTTGATAATTTTGATAATATGTACTATCAAAAAATATGACACGATATAATTTTGATGGTGTAGTAGATAACTAAACTTGGATAAGTAATACTAACTTTCCCTTTAAAATAAGTAGGACTACAAATATGTATTTGCTAATTGATAATTTGGATAATATATGCTATCATTTTTTTTTAATAAAGTGCTATCAATTGGGAAAGATCATGGTAGCTTATAAACAACTCTCTTCAACCAATGAAGCCCATAACCCTAAACAACGCAGAATATTAAAACAAGTTTCAAAATATCGTGAACCCAAGCAGTGAGACGCTGAAAATAACTGCCCCTCCCACCTTTCATGAGATCAAGGAGAAAGCTTTGGGAGGTGAAGAGACAAAGGATGAAAGAAAGAAAACTAGGCTTCAATCAAATAAAAAACATGAATTTGAGTGGGGCTCTCTCCATGGATTGAACATTATATAGGTTTCATGCTTATAGCTTCTCAAAATTAATTTTAACCCAACCAATACACATTAAATATAAAATTCAAACCCTATAATGGAGTTAGCCTCGGAACTGAAAATAAAGATCCATGACTTTGGCTTTAAAACACATAGACCTTTACATGGCAAAGATAATAGTCAAATGCTTATATCTATGTAAAAATCTCACAAATCATTGGTCTTTATTATGAAGCTTAACCTCAAAAGCTAATTGAAGTTCATCATATCAACAAGACTATCAAATTGAGAAATGGCACAAATATCTTAGAAACTTGAACCAACATAAGATCATAGAAGTAGAAATTTGATTTTGTGGCCATTTTGGGAAAGTAAATTATTAGATGCATGGCACTGCTTGGAAAGTCAATGTATCTTTCATCATTTCCTGGTTTATTGAAATTTTGAAAGCAACTTTTCCAAAACCCATACACATGCCCCATTATAGGCGACAACATTATTAATTAACCACTCACAAGTTTATATGTAAATAATTTCAATTAACCTGGATATAGTTGCCATAATTAAGATTGATCATGACAATAATTAACATTATTTATATCATGCAACCAAGAGATTATACAAAGTGTAAAGTTGATTACAACCTATAATTCATCAATATAGGATTTCAAATACTAGTTTATGTTGATAGATTAAGACATCTCCTAATGAATAAAAGAAGACTCTACTTCTACGAAATTACATGTTTATCAAACATGTTCAAAACTTCAAACTACTTAAAATATTACTAACAGTTAAAAGATATGCATGCATACAACATGCAATATAGACTTAAAGGGAAAAGGAAAAAAAACATTTAAGCCATTCACATTGTATCCATTGAGAGAATAACATAGGAGTTTCTTCGTACCTACTCTGATGGCTTTGAAACTTCACATTTAAGTCACTGTGAGCAGAAAATGTGATCCTCAAGCTCCACAATCCCACATGCTCTAGTAGAAGATATCTAAACCAAAATAGATATATCACCAAATTATCAAAATTGATAATTTTGATAATAGATGCTATCAATTATTATTTTTATAATGTGTGCTACCAATTGAGATAGATTATGGTAGTTTATAAACAATTATCTTTAACCAACAAAGTCCATAACCCTAAAGAATGTAGAATATTAAAAGAGGTTTCAAAATATTGTGAAGAAAATATAGTGAGAGTAAGGTCTTTTTGAACCAGAATCTAGGTCAGGGATAGGCTCTTTCTGCTTCTTTTGGTATCTTTTGTTGTTGTTGTTGTAATCACACATGGACAATAAAATGAGCTATTATTGTGGAATAACATCTTGAAGATTGCTAACATTAATTTGGAAAGGAAGATCAATGCAATGCATTAATAACAAACAACTCCTACCTTGGTGGAATTTATGGCCTAAAATCCTTCAAAAATTTGTTGTTGACTAAGATCAAAGGTGCAACAACAATGGATGCAAAAGGACCTTGGCATGTATTTCTTTTGTTCTCTCGTAGCTTTGGTAGGTGAAGAGACAAAGGATGGAAGAAAATAAAACCAGGCTTCTATCCAATAAAAAACAAGAATCTTAGCAGGGCTTTCTCCATGGATTGAATATTATAGAGGTTTCATGCTTATAGCTTCTCAAAATTATTTTTAACCCAACCAATACACATTGAATAGCAAATTTAAATCCTATACTGGAGTTAGCCTCGCAACTGAAAATAAAGATTTATGACTTAGGTTTTAAAATACGAAAACCTTTACATGGAAAAGATAACAGTATAACGATAAAAACTATGTCAAAATCTCACAAACCGTTGGTCTTTATTATAAAGCTTAGCCTCAAAATCTAATCCTCAAGGATTCAAGCTCTTCATATCCATAAGGGAATCAAACTAAGAAATGAAAAAGATCTTATAAACTTGAACCAAAATAAGCTCATAGTTGTAGAAATATGATTTTGTGTCCATTATGGGAAAGTAAATTGTTTGATGCATGGCATTGCTCAAACAATTAATGTATACTTCATCATTTCCTTGTTTATTGAAAATTTGAAAGCATCATTTCCAAAACCCATATGCATGCCCCATTCCAGGTGACATCACTATTAATTAATCAGTCATAAGTTTACATCTATGTAAATAATCTCATTTAACCTGGAGATAGTTGTCATAACTAAGATTGATCAAGATAATAATTCAACATTGTTGATATTATGTAACCAAGAGATTATACAAAGTGTAAAGTTGATTGTAACCTATAATTTGTCAATATAGTCTTTTAAATACTAGTTTATGTTGATAGAGTTGATTCCTCTCTTGGTGAATCAAAGAAGCCTCTACTTCTACAAAAGTACATGTATCAAACATGTTTCAAACTTCAAACTAGTTCAAATATTACTACCAGCTAAGAGATAAGCATGCATACAACATGTAGTGTAGACCTCAGGAAGAAAGGAAAAAGCATTTAAGCCATCCACATTATCCCCATTGAGAAAAAAACATAGGATTTTATTCTTACCTGCTTTGATGGCTCTAAAAATTCACAATCAAGTCATTGTGAGCAAAAAATGTGAAACTCAAGCTACACAATCCCACATGCTCTAGTGGAAGATATCTAAACCAAAATAGATGAAATGCAAACACACTATTGGTACACTAAAAAATATAATGACTATTATACAATTGTAGTGCACATAATAACTCAACATTAATTTACTATGAGGATCGGGCAGATGAGATGATAGAGACATGAGCAGATCGTGAACTTTCGACGGAGTGTACCCTAGTGCGGATGCCGCCAAGGCAGATCTGAAGGCAGGGTGTTGGAATGTGAAAGGATGAGGCCGTCTGGAGAGGGAGGAACCCCCTCTCTGTCTCAGGGCCGATGTGGAGAATCTTGGGGCAATGACAAAAATCAAAGGGATCAAGAGTCTTACAAGGAGAAGATGAAGGAAATGTACAAAAAGAAGACAAGGGGGGGTTGCTTTCCAAAACCCATCTCTGCAAATCATGTATGAGAAGCTGAAGGATCGAGTGAAACAATGGAAGGAAAAATCCCAAATCGAGAAGTTCATCGGTATTTGGAAAAAGGAGAGGGATATGCTCCAATCAAAGGAAAATAAGAACCAAAAGGGCATTATGATCTTCATCTTAGAGCAAAGGGCTTCTTCACTATCATATTCTTCAATCTAGAAGATCAAGATCAAATCTTGATGGGGGAATCCTATTTCTTCTTTTTCTGCTGGGCCTTTCCTCACTCCATGGAAGGAGAGGTTTAACCCTGAAAGATAAGATCTAAGTATTGCCCCCATCTGGATCAGGCTTTACTCACTCCCCTGTGAGTATTGGGAACCAGAAATTATGGAGGATATCGAAAATACCCTTGGAAATTTTATGAAATCCTTAGAGCAGACGAAGACCCAAAGGTATACTCACTATGCATGAATATGTGTCTATCTGAATCTTTCACAAGAACTCCCTGAGGAAATCAATTTAACATGGGAAGATGAGGAATGGGTCTAGCCCCTAGATTACGAACAACTTCCCTTTCGATGCAAGTAATGCCATGAATATGGGCACCTGAGTAGGGATTACCCAGTGCTAAAATCTGAGGTCGCTCACACTCAGGATCAAAAGGAAAAAGAGAAGGAGAATGATAGTGACGAGTTTACTCAAGTCCAAAATCAGAAAAGACAGGGTAAAAAGACTACCAACCCGCCCCAACTAAAGAATGATATGAATAAAAAGAGGAAACTTGGGAATAGGTTTGATATACTAAGCGAACTAAACTCCAAGGAAGAATATATCATCAAGGATAACCAAGAACCCCAGACCAAGGAAGGGAGCTCATCCCCGTTGAAGTCAGATGCAATACAGATGGATGAAGCAATGGAAGATATGGAGGAACACATGCCAGAAGAAACATAAGATATGGACTTAGGCGAACCAGATCTGGATGAAATAGAGAAAGAATGCAGTAAGAAAGGATAGGGGTGTGTCTCCATGAGGCAGTTAGAGCTTATGCATCAAGTGATCCTGAAAACAAAGGCTTCGCCACAACTCGGCATCAGTAAGGATCCCTTGAAGCGTAATAAATGAAAGCAATTGGAGGAGGTGGAAAAACATGGTAGAAGGACGAATAAGCAGAGAATAATGGAGATTGGAAGACTTCACAGAAGTACCTAATGAAGGTGATAACCTGGAATATTCATGGGGTCAACAGTCGTGGGAAAATGAGGACCCTTTGAAATAATCAAAGAAAGGAAAAACTGGATGTGCTATTTTTGTAGGAAACAAAATGTAGCTCGGAGAATATGCAGGCAATTAAGAGTAAACTATGGCGTGGAAGTTCCGACGTAGCAACCGATTCTCGAGGGATGGATGGTAGATTAGCTATTCTCTGGCATCAAGAGACTATCCATATCACTAACCTTTAGACAACCTAGTACCCTATCAGTGCGGATTTCCAGGTATGTAAGTCCGTGGTGAGAGGGATACTTACCAATGTCTATGGGACAAGCATTTTGGCGCAAAAACCTGCTTTCTTATCATTCCTATATAAGGAACCACAAGAGATGGAAAATCAATGTTGTAATATGGGAGGGGATTTCAATTTGATAACCTTCCTATAGGAGAAAAACGGATGAAGGAGAACACTAGAGGCACCAAACATTGCTTTTAAAGACCTTCTTCACGAGCGAAGGTTGGTTGACATAGAAACTAGGAATGGATGGTATACTTGGAATAACAGAAGAGGAGGGGAACATCATGTGGCCTCTTGATTATACTGATTCATTATTTTAGAGGAAATTATTGAGGGAAACAGGGAGGTGACCGCCCAAGTACTTCCCTCTGCAGGCTCTGATCATTGGCCTGTCAGTTTGGTCTAGGAGGACGGGAGCCCACCTATAAGGCGCCCTTTCGGATTTGAACAATTTGGTTTGAACATAGGAATTTCAAAGAACTTGTCAAAAAATGGTGGGAAGAGATGGAAACACCCAAGGGTACTCTGATATACCAATTTCAGTAGAAGCTGAGAAATTTAAAGCAAAAATCCATACATGGAATAAAGAGGACTTTGGGGACATATTCCAAGAAAAGAAGCTTCTTAAGGTTAATCTATAAGAGCTCTAATGGGAAGGCATGGACAATGGGTACACCGATGACCTAAAACATAGAGAATGGGCCATCCTTAACGAACTGAACGAACGAGAATGATAGGAGGAAATTTACTGGAAACAAAAATCAGGGAATCAATGGCTTCAAGAAGGGGAGAGAAGCACATAGTTATTTTATCAAATAGTGGTCCAGAACCTCCATAGAGAAAAACTAATGAGGATCAAAAAATAAAATGGGCAGTATGTGGAGACCAAGGAAGACATGGAGACAAAGTTGATCTAGTACTTTGGGACAATCATGAAGGAATATAGACCAGACAGGTCAGAAGATATCAAAAATATTAATAGGCATATCCCAAGGCAGGTTACGATGGAACAAAATGATGTCTTGCTACAACCCATGGAGCTCTATGAAGTTGTGGAGGCCATCATCCAAATGGCGGATTGAAAAGCTCCGAGTCCCGACAGTTTCATGACCAACTTCTTTCACAATTTCTGGGGTATGATAAAAGACGAGGTATGGAAGATCATGGAGGATTCTAGGAAGGAAAAAGGAGTTCTAAAAGATTTTAACTCCACCTTCCTAACTCTCATCCCCAATGAGGAAGGGGCTGACTCTCCAGGTAAATTCAGGCCTATAGCTCTATGTAACGTTATTTATAAGATAATAACAAAGGTTTTGGAAAACAGATTAAAGCCTTTCCTCCCAATTTTAGTTTCCCAGGAACAATATGGGTTTGTGGAAGGACGACAAATTTTTGATGGAGTTATCTTAGTCCACGAAGTTATGAAATATCTGAAAGTATAAAAAAAACCAGGCATGCTGCCGAATATGGATATTTTGAAAGCTTATGACAAAGTAAGTTGGAAATTCATGGAAGAGATGATTGAGGCTTATGGTTTTCACCAGGGATGGATCCGATGGATAATGAATATCACTTCTACATCCTTCTTTTCTATCCTTCTAAATGGATTCCCCACCAGAACTTTCAAACCCTCAAGAGGCACCACATAAGGGGAACCTCTATCCCCTTTTCTATTTATCCTCACGGCGGAGGGACTGAGCATGGTTATCAAGAACAAGATTGCGAATAGAGAGATCATGGGTTTGAAATTTCATAACGACTTTGAAACCATATCCCATCAACAATTTGTAGATGATACCATGCTTATGGGGCATAGTGGCATTCATTGGTTCAATAAGCTCAAACTCTGAAGAAATGACTAAACTCCTTCTCCAAGGTTTCCAGGCTAGGGGTTAATAATACAAAGAGCCAGGTTTTATTTTTTATCACCCTTGGGATCCACCGGCTGAATATTTTGTGTATTCTGGGTTTTCAAGGTAGCTCCCTTCCGTTCAAATATTAAGGTGCTCGATTTGCCGAAAGGGGTAATTAGGAAAGGCTCCTGGGAAGATATGCTAGATAAAATGTGAAGGAAATTAGAAAATTGGGCTTTCAGACTCCTAAATTTGGTTAGCAAATTTGTGGTAGTGAAAGTTGTACTCCAAGCGATGCCAATATACTTAATTTCTACCGTAACAGCCCCGAAGTCGGTTCTCAAGCAGATCAGGGAAATCCAAAGGAATTTTTTATAGGGAGGAAATAGAGATAGTGATGGTTGGGCATTGGTCAGTTGGGACAGAGTTTGTAAACCAAAACCTTAGGGTGGTCTAGGTCTGAGAGATCTGTAGAAGAATAGTCAAGTTTTAGGAGCAAAAGTATGGTGTCATTGGGTGTCACATAAAGATGAGCCATGGGAAAAATCATGGTACGGTAAATATGCGCAAGGAAAACCAAAACATGACCTTATAAGGTTTAACGAAGGCAGACAAGGATCTCATATATGGAATTATGCTTTCCTGAATAGAGGAATCATACATGATCATAGTTTTTGGGAGATAAGGGAAGGACATAATGCTAATTTTTGGAATGAATCGTGGAAACAAATGCCGAAGATCATTTCTTGGATCGATGTCCAAGATAGTTAAACCAGAGATGAGGATATGGGGCTAATTAAACTTCACCAATTTTGGAGAGAATTTCAGAACAATGAGGAATTCCATGAATGGAACTCTCATGAATGGTGGAATGAAAGATTCTTGGTTGAGGATATCCACAAGATAGCTATACTTGGGGGCCTCCACAAATGTTATGTATCTAAAGGTCCTGAATCAATTGGGTCTCAAAACCACACGACCTTAAGGAAAGTGGAAGACCTTCTGGAACAATGCATTCGTATCCAGAGAGGACCTGATAAATTGAGATGGGGATATTTACCTAAACAATCCTATAACACAAAAGAGGCTTATCATCTAACTTTCAACCAGGAAGAAGATCAGAGCAGGGAATCATGGGATATGATCTGGCAATTTAATTTCTGGCCCAAAATTGTGACCTTTATTTGGCTGGTAGCCCACAAGCGAATTTTGATAGGAGAAAACTTAATGAAAAGAGGCATGAATGGCCCGTTCTGGTGCACCCTCTGTGAAAGGGAGGAAGAAACCATGGATTACCTCTTGGACTCATGTATGATGGCATCATCATTATGGGACTTGGGAGATGAAATATTTCAAAGGACTAATCGGGTGAGGGGTAAACCTCACCAAACGATAAAAATGTGGGACAAGGAGGTTTTCAAAAACCCAATCATTCGTAAAATATGGACAATGTTCCCTGGAATGCTGATGTGGGAAATCTGGAAGGAAAGAAACAACCAAAATTTTAAAGGATAGAAGACACAGCCACAACGACAAGTAGTTTTGAACCAAATTGTCAAATACACCCATGAAACCATTAAAATTATGCAGTGGAATGAGAAAGGTTGGGAGATGGATGACAATGAAAAAAGGATTATGAGAGGATGGGTTTAGACTGCTCACCTCAAGGGTGGAGAACATTTAAAACTAAGAATCTGTCTCCAACGAGTCCGAACACCTGGTCCCTTTCTCCAAGTGGATACTTCAAGTTGAATTTCGACGGATCCTCAAAAGGCAATCCAGGGTTAGTGGGATTTGGAGGAGCCATCCAAAATAGTGATGGTATTGTTATCTCCCAAAATAATTTATTTTGGTAGTATGAAGAATTTAACTCATGCAATGAAGGATATGAATATCACCGACAGTTTGAAAGCCTCTGTTTTCTATTTGGATGAAAATTTTACAAGTTATAGCTTTCGGTGGCTTAGGCGAGGACTATCATAGCTCATTAGCCACCGAAAATCTTTGTTTCGACGGCTAAACAATTGAACGCGGGCCAAAGGTGAACCACTGAAAGCTGGAAGATAGATATCGTGTGGAAAACCCTTTCGGCAGTTTAGGTGAAAGCTATGGCATTTGTGTTGACCACCGAAAGAATAGGTTTTCGGCAGTTAAAAGGGTTTTTGACAAAGTCGCTATTTGTCGAAAGCAGAAATTCACCATGGCAACGGGAAAAAGGTTCTGACGTCTTAAGCAAGAAAGATAATGTTTAGTTAGCTGCCAAAAGCTAGGTTTTCGGCGGCTAGTTGATAAAATCACGGAGGGTCTAAAACCACCGAAAGGCCAAAATAAGGAAACGGTTGGGAACTATGACATCCAACCCCGTCAGCAAGACAAAAGATCATTTTAGAGCATGATTACCCACCGAAAAGATCTGGAGCCGTGTGATTGCATGGGAAATGAGTGAAAAGGGTCGTTATGCAAGTAGCACAAACTGATATGACTGCCAACCTCCAGTTTTCCTCCACCTGTCCCAAAGATCATTAAATAGCCATCGAATGCTCTGGCTAAAGCAGGTTACGGTGATATGGGAAAAGAGATCTCAAGGATCGAGCTGTTGTCATCATTTTGGTGACCTCAGCTTCCATAAAAGACAGAAATCCCTCATAATCAGTGCCTTGGGACTCCATCGAAATTCATTTTCAAAATTAGCATTGTTCTCACCAGAAAAACGAGCTCCGAAGGAGCAGCTTGCTGAAGCACACTGTATACAAGGTCTAAAGGTTGTTTTGCAGGTACCCAGGAGATACACCCATCAAGATGAAGAAGAGTGGACCGGATCTCAGGCAGGAGTTAGGTGATGTCAGTTATTTAGAGGCCCATCCAGAGGTTTGCAGACTGTTCCAGGAGGTAGGCTGCTACAAATTCTTTTAAAAAATACAGGGTTTCCATTAGCAGGTGGCTGAATCTTTTGCCGTGTCATTTGATGGTTCAAAAGCAGTCATAGGAAGGGAGGAATTTCTCATAGATGAAGCACTAATATTAGAGGTGACTGAACTCCCTTGCACAGGAGAGAAGTGGTTCAAGACCACCATACCCAAAGATGTGGAATTCAGATCATATCTCAAGCCTGAGCAGGGGAATAACATGGAAGAAGGTTGTGCCATCATCATGGCTGGAAGAGGATTGGCAACAGCTGCTAAAGGCCATTGTGGTCTATTTAACCTGTGAAGGGAGATATAATAGAGCAATTATCTATCATTTCAAACTCATGAACCACTTCACAGGTGAAAACCCTCTTAATCTGCCCTTTTATTTACACAGGAGTCTAGGGAAGATGGCACATCAAGTGAAAGCCCAACCTTCTAAGACTGCTGGCAGGCTGTGCCACCATGGTCTTATCCAGCTATTGGTCCAGGAGTTGTTGAAGAGAAGAAACATTGCTTGGCCTTATTTTCTGTTCTGGAATGGCTTTAAGACAGGCCTTCAACCAGAGGAGAAAGGGAAGTCTCCTGCCAAGAAATCGATCACTCTAAGGAGTGGGAGAAGAAGGAGGAGGGCCATTTCCCCAACTGGAGCAATAGAACAACCTCCCTCCTCCTCCAAGACCAAGAAGGAAAAACGGAGCTTGGATTTTGGTGAGAAAGGTCAGGAGGTAGAAGCACACCAGGAGAATGTCTTAAACCTACCCTATTCAGATTCTGAGGAAGAACAAGGAGAGGATGCATCGCTAGCTCTACAAATTGTTCCATTCACTGAAGCATTACCATCCCCCACACCACAAGAACAAGAGGAATCAACATAAAGGCCTTCCTCTAGCAAACCTAGAAGTCAAAAGATCAATCTGCTACTGAGGCAGGTTTATGAAATGGAGGTCTTGGAAAGAGATCTAAAGAGAAATAATGAGACATTGACTAGGAGAAACAAGTCCTTGCACAAATCCTACCTGGAGCAGAGGGAAAGATACATCTTCTTGAAATGGCTGAACAAAAGATACCTAAGGGACAATACCAGGTTATACAGGATGGTGAGGCTCTAAAGGCTGTAGCTGAAAGAAGCCAAAGCAAACCTTAGCAGCCACCTTGCCTTATCAACCCTAGCTGAAGTAGCCATCAGTCTCCAACCTCCTGAAACCAGCCAAGGCGCTATTAACGCCCCTAGCACGAAGCCTGCAGAAGAGAAAAGCTGAGCCAACAAGTCTGAGAAGACATTTTTGATAAAAACCTAATAATTTTGGTAAAACAGGGCTTTCGGTGGCTTAGGTGGATGATGGAACAATCCATTAGCCACCAAAAGCGCCACTTTCGGTAGCTAATGGGTCCAATAGACTGGCCGCTTAACCACCGAAAGCGGATAGAGGCGTAAAGGCAAGTTTTGCGCACACATGATCATTTTTTGGCGACTGTAGATGGCTCAGGGACGTAAGTTAAAGATAAAAGGTGCTGACAAAAGTATCAGAAAGGGTCTGTTTAGATCTATTATGACAAAATAATGCCATAAAGTCATCAATCCTAGCTGTCAAGGAGAAATCAGTGGGTTAACTGACAGTGGACCAACAACAGTGATCATCAACAAATAATGCAGTTGTTTTAATATTCAGTCAGTGAACTAAATCTTCATTGTAGTTAGACAAGTAGTTAGGTAGGGTTTCAAACCCTAATTTGGAAAAACTGTCACTTTTGAGTATTTTTGTAAAAATATATCCAAGTTTCAGGATTTGTACTTTTTGTAAAAAGGCTATAAAGCCTAAGATCGATTTTATAATAAAGGTTCAACTTCGGGGCTTTATAAGCCTATAATGCTTTTAGCTTCTCATTTTTACTCTTCATGAATATAAGCTCTTTTTGTTATGATCTGTTCAACCATCATCTCTTTCTTTACTGTACTTATGCCTGAATGTGTATTTAGGTCATTTCAGATTGATTAATAGCTGATAGTTGTCATCCTATTGGTTTGTTAGTGCATTTTGATTTATAAGTGCCATCCTTATCATGATTTAGCCATTTATATGCATGTGTTTTGTATGTAAGTCTACCAGCCTGATGAGTTCTTCATCCCTGCACCTTATTGTCAACTTCTGAGCAATTATAACTAAAAGCCTTGTAAATGAGTGAGTTTTATGCATGCCTTGAGAGTGGAAAGGTTATATAGGTCAACTGACTTGATGCATATAAAAAAACCCTAAAAACATTGTAAGTTACCAGGCATCCTCGAGCTACAACCTAGAGGAGTTTCCAGGAGAGATAACAAGTATGTTTCTCCAACTCTTCCATGGGAGCATAGGATAAGACACAAACAATACAATGGAACTTGAAGGCTTGCTTCAGGGCATCAGGCGCAATTTAGAACCTCTGATAATCGAAGGTGATTCCAACATCGTAATACAAATGGCCAAAAGGCTACAAGATGGCCAACCTGTTTTCAATGTAGTTAACAACTAGCGAATGATGTATCGAGTGGAATGGTTGGTCAATTACAACAGTGGAGGCCACATGTGGCTTTTCACCCATGTTAAAAGAGACAGAAACCAACTGGTGGATTTGATGGCAAACATCGGTGAACGAAGGAGAGAGCGAGTTGTGGCAGGCCAACTGCCAGTGGAGGATGGTAATGAGTGGCAGTTGCAGTTCCATCACCTAGTGGCCCAAGATCATGAGTTATCCTGAGAATTGATAGCACGCACGAGGCAAGTTTCGAGTCACCATCCCGGGGTTCAGATGCTCCCATTTCCCATCTCTGGTAATCATCATTCCCTCTCATTAAGACAGGAGGTCGGTACCTCCATTTCTCGTCGGGACTTGATCTCGCAGGGTTTCCCACCCCCTTCCATTAATGTGGAAGGATTTCAATCAGGCTCAATCTCAAGAGAGTAAGGTATGGAGATATATGGAGGGAGGTGGAGAATTTTGGCTTTGTCTCAATTCAATAAATAGTAAGTACATAGGTTTGAGTAAGGTTCGCCAAGTCTAGATGTATGCCACAGCTATATATCTGACAAGTTTTGGCCATTCCGTCATGCTTTTTCTTCTCTATCATAGGAAGTCTATTGTGAGAAAGCACAAGGTGGTAGGTTATCTGTTAGATTTCCAAGCGTTCTCTGCTATGGCACCCAAGAGGAAAGTGTGAGGGGGAAAGATGGGTAGCAAGGAGGGAAGGAAAAGACCATCCCAGGAAATCCTAAGAGTGGGGCACGTTGCTCACTTCTTTCGGGAGCACATTCCGCCTATAGTCAGAGAAGAAATAGAGAGAGTTTAACGAAATCTATGGAATCAGGGGCATGCCATGGCCATAAATACGGTTAAAGTTGAAGTGGGAGAATGGGTTAGTGACCCAGGCACCACGGTTGGTCGTCTTTGAACTTATGATAGGATGATCACCACCCACTGGGTCACAAAGGAACTAATAGCCCACGTTCTGATGGATAGAGAAAATAAAGCAATGGATGATGAAGAACCTATCAAATCTTGGAAATAGCACTACCATGAGAACCAGGTGATGCACAGAAAGATTGACAACATAGCTTTAAAGCTCAAAATTGTTCTAGAAGTAGTGGTCATGGGTGAAATATCGACTGGAGCGCGATCCCGAGGTCCTTGTCCTGTTCATGGTTCGAAGGTTCAACTTGTGGCCGCGGATGAATTACCACTCGAGGGTCTCCACTCAGGTACTTCAACAATATGGACAACCCCGTCGATGCCAAAATGACGGGTTCTAGATGTTTCACGATAGGGGTGTGTTATTTATTTTATGACCTTTAATTTTGGAAGAATGTTAGTTTTAGTCTATGATTTGTTATGTATTTGTGTTTATGAGTATGGTGGAAGGGGGAAAGTCGGGAGTAATGCATTATTGTTTTGTAATACAGTCTCTTTTTGTAAGGAACATACAATTATGCTTTTTAGCTGTAAGGGGGAAAAGGGAGTAGATGGTAGCGGAAGCATAAGATAAGGGGAATTTCTTTTTGTGCCAGACATGGCTAAGCAACCCTGATGATGTGCAGGGTTTCCAGACCTTGACATCTAATCTTTGATGTATTGAAGGCTTTTCATTAATACAATTATCATGCTTACAAAAAAATTGTAGTGCACATAATAAAAAATGCACTTGCCTTGGAATGCTTCTTTCGTCTAGTGCATGTTTCGCAAAGGTGGTTGTATTTGGGTCACTAAATTGCACCACAATCAATTCATTCAAGTAAGGACAATAATTTGATATATATACTTCCATATAGTGAGCTTTTGGATAGTAGAGTGACAAATAAAACCATACTTAA
The DNA here is from genome assembly GCA_001517045.1 of Pseudotsuga menziesii. Classification (NCBI taxonomy): domain Eukaryota; kingdom Viridiplantae; phylum Streptophyta; class Pinopsida; order Pinales; family Pinaceae; genus Pseudotsuga; species Pseudotsuga menziesii. The sequence continues at coordinate 164,641 of LPNX010196354.1, forward strand.
GCTACTTCTCCTCAAGTTACCCTGCAATCTCGTAGCAATAAACTCATCCATAACTACCTCCTCTAATACACAACGACCCCAAGATTAAACACCATTTTCTTGAATATTTGAAACCCATTTACAATTTCTCAGGAGCAACAGTGTACCCTTGCACAATACAATATTCTCCAACCTCAACTATACACTTGTCATAATTCTTTTTGTAGATTTCCTTTGAAGAAGCTTATTGGCCTCCTTCCCATTTGAATTACAAGCCATCCTAGCTCCATTGTGTTGTTGTATTTGAGCTTCAAAATATGTTCTATGGTCAATTGGTTCAGTTAATTATGAAAATGCATTTTCTATATCATGACCACATATAAAGAGTTCAAACCTTTTTGCCAGCTTTGCATCCTTTCTATGTGGCTTGGCAAGCAATGATACCTCAAGAGCGTAATCTGTTACAAAAGTTGGTTGTAGCAATGTTTTTTCCACATCATTCTCAAAAACCCTTTTAAGAATATGCCCCACTGATGGACAATCTTCAATGCTTTAAGTGGATATCCATAGCAATTATTATATACCGATTCCTCTCAAGTGAATTATACCAAGCTATAAATGGTCTTTCTTTAGCACCACCTACTTCTCCGTGAAGTACATAAATTTAAACTTCAATGAATCCAAGCCTTTCCATATTTTTATGAATCTCAAAGATAATCTTTTCTCTTGAATGAAAAGTATCCGCTACTTCCAAATTTGCAATCATGTCCAAATATCATTGGCAATATCACTTGTCAACATTAGTCAGACCACGATAATTTTCTTGCAACATATATCATCGTGTGTTGTGGTACATAGTGAACTATCCTTTTCAATTGACTATTGGAGTTAATTTTGTAGGAAGATTGTGGATTGAAAGTATAATGAAGGTAAAACACATTCCTTTTTATTCTTTTCATGTTCAACATTATAGTTTGCTTGTAAATGGAATCAAAGATGAGCTCTCAAAATATTGAATCCATCATTTAATAACTTTGTTTATGAAATTTCCAGTTCATTTCGGTGTTAATTGGTAGCATATTTTGGGGAAATTGTATTCTCATAAATGGTTATGGTACTTAATGGATGGGAAGGTGCTCAGTCTAGAAGGAAGTGGATAATTTTTTTTCAACTTATATGGAACTTAAGTTTGTATATATTGTATTGATTTTTTTCCATATCATTATGGTTATACCTATGCTAAATTTGATTTTTTATACAAATTTGTAATATGTTTGCAATGTTGTTTTGTCTTTTTGGTTATCAATTTTCAAGTTGTGATGTTATAATACCTTCAAGGAAATCCAAGTTGACAAGAGCAATGTGCCTAAAATTAAGTTATTCATAAATCATGAATAATAAGGAGGGAAGCATCATTTTCAATAAATTTATATGAAACATAGGATTGTTTGGGGACATGGTATCAACCAACCATCTCACTACTTGATAAATCATTGTGTATATATATCCCACTATATACACTATCATAAATTGCATTGTTGGGTTTTTCGATAATGAATTTTGATTTGAATCTTAAAATTGCAACAACGAAATTCCACCAGTATGTGATTCAATTTGTTGTTAATATATTGTATGTTCTCAATTATTGTTATTTGTTACTTAAAACTTTCAATTGCATTAATTTTTTTTGTTGTTGTCATTTTCATTTTCGATGTACATGAATGATATATTACATTTAACCTGATTTTCTTTCTTGTTCGTATATATTTTTCTTTAGGCTTGTTTTGATTTGTATATATAGAGTGCACTACCATATGTAGACATTAATTATGCCATAATATATTTTTTTTAATCTAAAAATTACATTGTTAGATCACCAAGGATTCATTTGAGCTTCATAAGTTTTCATCTCTTCGATGGTTTTTGCATATACTTCTTATATTTCCATGAAAGTTGTGCTAGAATATGGGAACATGTGGGTCATTTGTTACACAATTAGAAGAAGTTAAGAAACATGATCACAGAGTTCTGGGATTGGATCAAGAGCTTTTCTTTTTTCATCCGCCTAAGTCATTGTAACTTTCAATTTCGTCTTCGTTTCAATAATTTATGCAAAACTTAGCGTTGTTTGTTATCTCCTCTTATGAATTTTCTAGACGGTTCCTAAATTGGTGCTAATTTTTTTGTATGCTTAATCTTCTATTGTTTTGAATCAGGTGGATGTAATAACCAAAAAAATTTTAAAAAATTAAATTTTTTCAAGTGACATAAAATGTCAAATGTCTATGCTAATGAACCATTAACTGTTAGTGGATATTTAAATAGTTTGAAAGAGAAACGGAGATTAATTCTTTTATATGGTTCTGTATAACTTAAAGGCTTATCTTAAATACTATGTTAGTACTGTTTTAACATAGTAGTTGCAATTTTTTTTCAGAACATAGAAAAGAAATCTGACTCTTAACTAATGCTAAGTATGTTATTGTTTTCTTTTGTCAAGTAGGGAGAATCTCGTAGGTGTGATCGGGGCTTACTTAGCTTATAGCTAATGCAGTGGAAATGATGGTTCTTTTTACAGGTTCTAACAGGTAAGCGTTTGGTTCCAGTAGAATATCCAGATCAAGAAAGATACTTTACTAGCATAAAAATATAATGCTGGTATTAAAACGTTTATTTGCAGCTTGTCTCTATAAGAGGTAACATTGACCTTGTGAACGTCATCAAACTACCTAATGAGGGTAAAATCATAACTGTGGAAGAGTAGGTTAAATGCAAAACCAGTTTACTATCAAAGTGGAACCAAATCAAACTAGATGATTAAGATCATTTCTGAAGAATACTCCTACTTCTGCTCATAAGTTTTCATGATCTAAATTTTAAATAAGGAAAAGATATGTTCCCGCCAGCTTTATGTTTTACATTTTATATATGACCTAACACATTTAGAGTTGGTTTTTGAATTGTATTCATTTGATTTCTTTTGCAAACATAAACAAAATACTCTGAGTTGTTAAACTATAACTTAATCCTTTCTTGTCCATAGAGTTTTGTTTTCTAAGAGATCTTAAGTCATCGTACTCATTAGATGTATCACCAAATTTACCCTTAGCCTAGGGTTTCTATTATTAGATGATTTCTTAAGAGATAGAAAACTACTTGACTCTTAAACTATTTTTCTCAATAAACAGTCATTGGTTTACAATTAAGACTCATATCAAGAGTAGATAGGTGGTACTTATTTGATTTCCCAACTGCGCATTGTTTTGCAGAAATTGGTCCAAGGTTCCACTTGTATTTAAAAGAGTTCATCTTTACACTTTAACTTTACTTAGTAATCTTAATACTTGTGTCTTTTAACCTTGTTTCTTAGTGTAACCTCTAACTATAATTACGCTTTCAAATACAATTGTTAAGATTTGCAATTTCCTTGAGGTATTATTGCCCCTTTATTAATTATAGAAGGTCTTATATTGCTTTGGCCATAATTACACTATCTCTCTCAAAAACTCCATGATTCATATGTCTACTTCAAGGGAGGATGAGATTACCCTTCTGATTAATGTTTTACTTATTAGAAGAAGAGTCATTTACTTTCACTATACAAACCTAGTTAGATAACAACTTATCCTACTTGTCTAGTAGAAAAGAATAATCATTTTATTAATCCTATGGTTCTAAACTAGGTGTTTATCCGACCATGATTAAATTGCATTATTGGCAAATCAATTTATATTATTGAAATGATTTATGATTTGATTACAATGATTTAATGCAGATTGGTAAACTGCATACTCGACTATTGATTTGCAACCCACGATGGTGAAAAATTACTAAGGACACATGGAGGTGTTTTATCCATTAGGTTAAGGTTGACTTAAAAGATTGTCCTAACCTTTCATTTCGCATTGAGAGGGTTTCTTCGACTATGGTGTGGCTAAGCTGAGAGCTCGTGGCCACCATGGCTCTGTGTTGACCTCCGGGATGTAAAACTGTCCTCCAAAAATCACTGCGAGCTGGTGTAGGTGAAAACACACTGTGGCTTTTTCGAAAATTAATGACTGCTGAGGAGCATTTGTGCGTAGAAGTTGTTTTCACCACCGATTCGAGGACTGTGAGTTTTGTTCAAGAAGACACAGTGGACATAAGTTTTTAAAACAAGAGTGTTTCTTGTTTCTTGTTGGAGTACTTCCTTTATGTGGTGTTCGTTTCCTTCAAATTGAGGTTCAGGGTCTTCCGAGGTGCCATTGAGTTGGCTCCAGAGGCTTTGCTTCCACGACTTCTCCAAAAAGAGATCATTACTAGGTAACGACCTGTCAAGGTTTACATTTTATGATAAATTCAGAAATTTCTATTACATTTTAAAGATTATAATCATAATTTGTTACACTGTGCAGGTCTTTTCCCCGACTTTAGATGTTGGATGCAAGAAAGTTTCTCAAGCTTCAGTCACGCAAACCCTTGTAAGCCCTGATGATAACTGAGGGTTTTTCCTGCACCTTATGTTGTGGTGGTCGGTAAAATGGAAACTTCGCTGTGCTGGTTGTGGGCTCGACCATGGTTTACTGTTATGTATTGCTCCTTGTTTTTTTACACTACTTTTAAAACCCTAGAGGTTGTTATGTAGAAATGTTTAAGGTTGTTGCAGCCGTGACTTAAGGGTTTTTGGTTGAGCCTTCACGGCTTGGAAGATGTAAAAGATTTTTTATTTAGAGACTCAACTTTAAGCCGTGACATTATTGATCAACCACTGGGTGGTTACTTGAAGATTTAAGTGGTTTTCTTGTAGAAAAAGAAAATACAGTATATAGCATTTCTTTTAAATAGGCAAAGGGTTTTACTTGCGGTGAAATGTAATTGTAATATTTTTGGTTTACAATTTCTGTTTAAACTTGTATAAATCATTTTGATCAGGCTTAAGCCTCGACAGATGCTATAAAAAGGCCATAGGCCACTATGCTTATTACAAATCGTCTCGGTTTAGTTTTGTTTACAGTATTATTTTTAATTTATAATTACATTTAGGTATAAATGGTTTACAGTAATTTTTACTATTTAATTTGCACAGTGTTATTGGGTGAATAAAATATTATGTTTCTCTAAAAAGGTTATTATTGGATAATCTACAACTCTGTAATTGAATGGTTTTTTCAGAAAATAGTTTTAGCTCTGTAACTATTTTGTTTTTTAGTAGCAACTATTTATTGCTGTTATTAGTTTTTAGGAAAAACTCTGTTAGGTTTTTGTATCATGAAAAAGAATGTAATAGTTTATTTCACAGATGAATCCTATCTCTTGTAAACCCTAGTTGGTTCTTGAGGGTTGCAAGAATAACACATGTGCCTACAGTAAACATAGTTTGACTACAAGCCTGAATAAATAGTTATAACGACCTATGCAAATAATAACTAGGTTAAACCCTATGTAAAACTTTTACTGTTCCTATATTTGTTTATTTAAATTTATTTATTGTATTTATAATAAGTGTTAATACTAGTATTAATTCTATGAATATTATAATTACTAGTGATTATTATATAATCTACTATTTCCTGTAATTAGATAATGCAGTTGCTTTCAATGGACAGAGCAAGTATAGCTAGATTTCTGTAAATAAATTACGTAAAACTATATAAGTAATTATTTGCATTTACATTCAGAGTTAATAAACAAATCTACTCATCTAAACTAAGCAAGCCTGATGTACTAGAGTACTGCCTTGTAAAAGGCATGGAAAAATACAGTTTAGTAATTTTTCTATTCATCTTTCACTTAGCAAAATCTCTACTATTTAATCATAATCTGCTAATTATTAATTTTATCAATAAAACAAAAGCTCTTTCTTCTTCATTAACCCTAATAAAATAACGACATGCATATCTTGATAAACTCTTAATCTTTTTTTCTGAAACAATAGATACACTATAATTAAACGTAAACAAGTAGAACCTATCAAATGGATGAGGTGACAATAGCTTAAGGAGGCTGTTCCTCCCAACCAACTCTCGGAGAAAGTTTTGTCTGCAATTTCTCAGGACCCCCGAGCCTGTCTCCTGGTACTCCTGGTAGAGTACTGGGTGAGAGATGTAACCTTGAGATCCTCTACCACTTTACTGGATATACAATAGTAACTCAGCCCTGCTTACATCAGTAAGAACTTCAGCTTAGAGTAGCTGCACAAGTTCAATCTTCAGCACTTAACCCCTCAAACTCACTTCAACAAGTCCCCTCCATCAAATTTCTCATGTGCACTTCATTCACTCAGAATGATCACAATTCTAGAATGAGCAGCCTCAGTTGTCTTCAATGGGAAGTTTTATATCAATGCCTAGGTCTTCTGGGTTAGTTTTTACTTAATGATCCACCTGCTCCTATTCCACTTTCTTGGGGAATCATGACCACAATTATAAGGAAGTTGCCACCTGCAACAATTAGAAGTAGTTTGAGGATGCTGCCACTTGTCAGTATACTCTCCACCCAGTCTCCTCCACCAAGTGACCAGTAAACACTCATTTAACAGCTTCCCTAAGTTGTTGTCTCATCATTTATTTATTTATTAATAAAATATTCTGCAATACATTAAATTATCCTTGACCCCACTTGGTCATCAATAACAAACTTTATCATAAAATATAACATAATGTTCCTCAATGACATTAATTTGTTTTGCAAATTGGGGCATGTGACATGGTTGCTTCTTTTTCTACATGGTACAATATTCTACAACAAGTCGATGAATTTTATAGGAAATGAGTACATGAAGAGGGGTTACCAGGAAGTATGTTTTTTGGTCTTTTAGTTGATTTCAAATGGGAAGATATTTGTACTAATATTCTTTTACTGGATTTTATATGAATGCATATGATCACTCCCAACATGTTCAATATGCAACTTTGGGAAAAATAAGGGCATGCAACTAATTACAAAGATAACATGTTTGTTTTAGAGGTGATGTTTATTTATATTCTCCATGATCTTTGAATTATATATATATGAAACTGATCACATACTATAATATAAGGAAGGATTTATAGTGTTATTTACGAGGTCACTAAAGTTTATATATATATATATATAATCCTTTGGAAATCAAGTTTTAGTTTTAGATAAGAGATTTATATCCTAATGATTTTGCCATTGATCTAAATTTTCTTTATACTATTGTTGAGTGATCTAGGTTGAGAAACAAGAATTGGGCTTAAGCCTATGAATTGTCCAATTCATTGTTTGATGTTTGAACATAGAGTGTGATCATATAGAGGTAACTAGCTATATGTTGTTTCATTGTGTACTATTGTACACACTATTTTCAGACTTAACAATATGAGAAAGTGAAGAAAATACATCTCTAGAATCTACTATGTTTTAGATAGTGTATTTTGATCTAATTTTTTGTTTACTTGGACTTTTTTGGACAATTTTTATTTATTGATGCTATGTTTAAGGCTTTATACAAGAAAACTAAACTAAATAACATCTCTTATGTTTGAATGTGATGAGATGGAATTATGATTAATAAGGTATACTAGTATTACTCAAGCCTTTTTCTTTGTATAAGAAGGCCTTGTTGTAGTATTCCCCCTCTAAAACTACCAACATTAGATTACGTGAAACTAGGCTTACAATTTTTGGTTAATAACTTGTACTAAGAAGTCTCAAGCCATTTTAATTGCACAGTGGTCTCAGTCTTAGGATTCTCCCTTAAATATTGAACTTTAGATTATATGGTAGTGGTACAAGGCTTATGATTTCTGGTTAATAAGGTATACTAGTAAATCTCAATCTTTTTTCAAAGCATAAGTGGCCTCCGTCTTAGTATGGTCCTTCTAAAATTTGAACTCTAGCTTACATGGGACAAATGTGAATCTTTGTTTGTTGTGTTAGATGCATACCCTTTGTTCATAATCGCATATAGATTCTTTGGCTGAAATTCATTACCATGTAGCTTTATGCATTTAAAGAATTGATAGTCCACTGTCCAACAACAATGGTATGGTGGCAACTTGTTAAGTTCTATAGAGTATTATGCTTGTTGTTATTTCCTCAAGATTACATTTTTACCACTTCCAACTTGTGAGGACTTTTTTGATGTACTGATGTTCACAAATGCTGTGAGATTTGGTTGTTGGTAGTAGTAAGTGATACATTGTTATTTCTTTTATAGTGGGGGGGGGGGATTTGGGTATTGTGTTAGTTATCATGAATTGTCTAACGGTATTTTTCTTGTGGTTTAGTTCACAAGGTTATTGTACACCATCTCAACCACATGATTCAAACGATTTGTATAGCTGCATGGTAAGGGACTTTGGACATTTATAACAAGTTTTCTTAGTGGTTATCTTGTCAAATTATTTTATAGGCACATTTTTCATCTATGAATTTGTAATTTGTTTTGTAAGTCATGCACGATACTTTTGAGTGGCTTGATGTAGACAAAAATAAAGCTAGTTCTATTCACTTATGGATTATCTCCTTGTTGGTATGTTTTTTAAGTTGTCAAATCATAGTTTGATTTCCATTTCCTTTGCAATTAAAGAGTTATTTTATGTTAACCTTTGTTATGGAATTACTAATATAATACTTCATATTTCAAGTTTTAATTTTTCTTCTTTGGCTTTTTTATGTTATTATTATTATTTTTTTCAATTGTATTTCTATTTTGAAACTGGAAAATTGGATTTATTGCTCTTCACAATGTTTTGTTTTTGTATATTTTAATAAAACGTGTGTGTGTGTGTCTATATATATATATATATATATATATATATTTGTTTTGTTTGTTTGTTTTGTTTTTAATCATATCTCACTTGAAAGTGGAATATTGAAGCTACTTTTATATCTATTTTTTTTTTCCAATTCAGTAATGAGGATATCTTATGATAAAGGATTCATAAACTAAATAAATGATTTAATCTACAGATGATGCATAGAGCTTGCTTTATATGGGAGGAATGAACCCTTCTCCTGTATTGTAGGCGAATTTTCTTTAAAAGTAGACAAACATGTTATTTGAACTATTTGAAGGAGAAACAACTTAGCCATCTTAGATCTAGTGCATATCAATATTAAGTTCCATCTTCACAATGTTGGGTTTTCTCACATGTATTATCACCATATATGCACTTAAAGCAATCATGGTAATGGGATCTTTGCAGTTGTTGTCTTTCTAGCTAGTGGAAGCCATGTACAAACACATCTAAATTGATTAGAAGAAACCATCTTTAAGGCTCGGTGTTACAAATAAATTGCCATAGATGGTCATAGTAGCCATAGGTCAATGTAGAGCATGGTGGCAACCTAAGACTTTTGTGCATCAATTTGATTACTTTGTGATCCCACACTACATATTGCTTCTAACCACCAAACGTTGTAAGTCTATTCCAAAATTACTCAGCTTACAACAGATCAATGATCTTAGGTTAAAATACTATGATATGTGTATTATGAGCTTGATCATCGCCATATTCATAGATTTTACATATATTTATATTATAATTCAAAATTTGCTTTCACAAGATTTTTTTTATGTTGCTTAACATACTATTTTTTTTTGTATCTGGCGGAATCAACAATTGGCTGGTTTTGTACTTGCGTGGCACGGGCTCGATTCCAACTGCTACCACTATAACCTCCAGGAGAGTATGCTGACCCCCACAATGCACTCTCAAGGCTGCAACGAGGATTGAACCCGTGACTTGCTTAACAACCCGTACACCTTAACAAGTGCACGGTTTCCAAGTGATCTACACCTCGAGGGGTGTTGCTTAACATACTATTAATTTCAAGGTATTTGTACTTTACATGAATGATTATTTTTAATAATTGCATTGGAATGAAAACAAATAATAAATCCTCTACGGGTAGGTTTTGAAGAAAGGTTTGTGTTTGAAGGAAATATAGTATAGTATATCATTGGTATGTTATTCATGATGTATGTTAAGTTGGGCTATGTATTCATTAAATTTTAGCACATCAACCAAGTTTCTAAAGTATGACAAAATGAAAGATCAAAACCATTGAATTCTAGAGCTGACACTTACATATCATATATAAATACCCTTTGTGATAGTGTGTTAAGGTTTTTAATATTTTGTGATATAGTTGATGTTACAATTGGAATCGTAGTGTGTTAATGTTTGTAAGAGTTGTGATATATTTTTAGTGTGAACTTTGATTCTATTTAAGGGTGATAGCTCAATGGAAGATCACCTGAAATGACCAGTTAACAACAATTAGTGACTAAATAAATGATTAAATGTACTACCAAACAATGATAATTAATGACCAAATAAATTACCAAATAGAAAGAATTAATGACCAAATAAATGACTAAATAGAAACAATTAATGACCAAATAAATGACTAAATATATGACCAACTCGTGAAGCAATTCAAGCTATTTACTACCAAGTGATAAATGACCAATTTGGTTAGGTGATAAGTGACTGCTAATTTATGACCAATAGTCACGTGACCAAATTTAGTCATTTATCACGCAATTTTAGTCATTTTTTAGTCACTTATCACCCATTTTGTACTAGTGGTAGGGATCTAATAAATGCAATGCCAATAACTCATTTTCATAGGTATGAACCACTAATATTGTTATGGTGAAGGTTTCTTAATGATAATAATTTTTTCTCCCTTCTTGTATCAGGAATACCACCTTGTCATAACTATATGCCTTAAGCTCAATCTCAAAAGGGTTATGCAAATTTAGATGTCCTAAAGCAAGTGCTTCACAGATCTTCTCCTTTAAATTTTTAAAGGAATATATTTCTCTATTGTCCAAACAATCTTACTTTCTCCTCTCATCATTGTAAAATAAAATTTCATAAATATTAACAAATTACTAACAAAATTCCATACTTATGCAAGATTAATAGACCTTGGCCACTTTCTAAAGGTTTTCACTTTGGGTCTATTAATCCTCAATTAATCTTCACTCATCATGAATCCTAAGTAGAACAATAATTTTCCCAAAATCTTATTCTCCTTCCTATTCAACTACAACTTATTATCCTTGAGAGTCTACAACATTTTCCTCAAATTGTTTGAGTGATCATTTCAAGTTGTGTTCTAGACTAGCATGTCATCCAAGCATACAACTACAAAATAGTTAATGAAGGGTCTAAGTCCTCGGTTCATTAACAACACGAGTTTATTGGTTACTTAGTAAACCCAAAGGGGATTATCAACCATTCAATTAACCCTTATTTTCTTTCAAAAGGAGTCTTCCAAGTATCTTCCTCTTTGATCCTTATGTGATGATATCCAGTCCTAAAGTCCAACTTGGAAAAATACATTTATATTGGCAATTTCTCTAGTGAGTTTTCAATTGGAAAAATATATTGGTTCCTAGTGATAATCTTGGTGAGTTATTCAAAATAAACACACATTTGTTATGTCCCATCCTTCTTTAGAACCAACATAATTGGAGATCCACAAGGGACACACAAATCTTAATAACCTATTGATCCAACAATTCTTGAATTTTCATTTTTATATCTCCACTCTCTAAATTTGATACAAAGGAATGTCTGGCAATGGAAACTCTAGAAACAATTGAATATCATGGTCAATTTTGCCTTTGAGGAGGAAACCATTTTGATTCTATAAAATAAATGTTATATTTGCTTAATAGTCAAGTCTAGTCTCCCTTTTGTTTGAATTTGAAGTTAATCTCATTCTATATTTATATCGATAGTTTTATCCTCCTTAGGTATTGCAAACATATGACAAATTTATTATTATTTTTAATCAAACTCTTCTCATGATTGTCAAAATTCAAGAATATATTATTCTTACACCTAAAATTATTACCGAGGTGTGATTATCCTTCCTTCATTAACCTCCATGTGTTGTCTCTTATTTTGAAAACAACATATCTATCCCATAAATATGGGATACCAAGGAAAACCTCACAAACACCTAGTGGAAATATGTCACACTCAAATTCATCCACAAATTGACTTAAAATACAAAATTTGAACTTGCAACAGTTAGTGATATGCAATTCTACTCTCTTTGTAACTTACCTAAAATATATTGTTCGTGATGTGAAGTAGTTTCCAATCCTGAATTTCATATCAACATTTCAAAAAATAAGTTCCTTTGACCATAAAAATAACAATAGTTGTTACCACTATCTTTGTGATTTGAGTCTTCACATGGAACAACTTCCCTCTTAATTCATCTAAGGACCTCTATTCAAGGATAGAAATCAACTTCTTCATTTTAACCATGTCTTTTTTCTAATCAATATTACTTTCTTCTACATCAACAACTTTCGATGCTCCTTCTATTTCCTTACTTTATTCAACATCTGATGCTCCTTCTATTTCCTTACCTTATTCAACATCCAATGCTCCTTATATTTCGTTACCTTGAACATTTTAAATATTTTTTAGGACTTTTTCATATTGGAAAATCTTGAAAAAATAAAACAATGCCACATTACATTGGAATAAACAAGTGTTGCAATGCATGCAATTATGTTCCAAGTGCATGGGATATACCTATGCCAAACAAAATGGAAAAGAGGTATTGGGAAGGAGACATACATTCACAAAGAGGATGTTTTGTTCAACTATATAGTTCAAAATGAAAATGAAATAGATGTAAGTGATGACCAACATGATGAATGCAATGGCATAATGGAAAACTACAACAAAGAATTAGGCATAAGTGTGAAAATAGTGGTAAGCAAAAATAGATGCATACCAAACATAAAGTGGGAGCCTTGTAGGTGATTGCTAGAAGATAGATGAGAAGAAGTTACATGGCTTCTAAAAAAATAACGTGCCTTCAAACAAAGTCATGGTAGGGCTAAAGGGATTCCCAAGGATATGAGAATAATTTAGCATGTGCATCGAAAGGCAACGAAGGTGATAACTAGGGTTCCATGCTTAGTAGTCTCTACTGCTCAAATTGCAACATAATAAATAACAAGTGGCTAAACATTGCAACTTGGTGAGGTGGATCCTAAAGTCAAGATTAAAAAATGAAGCTGCACAATGCAAGGCAAGGAAATATAAACCTACATGTTATTCCAAATTCTATTGGGACCATGTTACTCAATCTATTATCTTCCATTTCATTTTTTCTCCATTTTCAAGCTGTGGTGAGCCCCTGCAATATGAAGGAAATAGAATATGAACTTTTATTTCATGTAAGGCACGTATAGAAAACCCTATACATGCTTTTCCTTAGTCAAAATCACTTGTATATGTAACCATTGGAAAAAATATCACATGACCCATAAACAATGATAAAATAAATGTCAGAAACTATGAAAATTCTTCTTTTGTAAAGTAGGTACAACATCATGAAAATTATTTGGAAGGAACAAGCGATGAGAACATTGATAATATTATAATAGAAGATATTAAAGGTGTGTATGCCCTTTGATATTGAGAGCTTCTCAAATTCTCCTAGTGCCCAAACAACGTCGGGCCTAACATATTTTGCATAAATCTGGGAGTCAGGATAGTATGAATGGGGTCATGCAATAAAGCGACAAAAGGGAGCATTGTCGCAAAGATAGGAGAAACTCCAACGAAGTGGGAGAGAATAAGGAATGATAGTGGTTGATTTAGTCAACTGAGAAATTGGTTAGAGTTTTGTGTCCACTTAGTGTAATGTGGGGTTCAACAAACCAATATTAAAATGTAATGGGTTGGGTAAAATAGGTTGTTGAAGATTTGCTAATGCTCCTTGTAAGAAACTAGTTTTTGAACAATGATGTATTGTTATTATGAGGAAAGGATCATGTGCTGTGATTAAAAGATAGATTTGTAGGTTGTGTGCGTAGATATACACTGTAGTGGAAATGAAGAAGATCGATAGATCTACAGGTTGTGTGCGCAAATCTATCTGAAGTGCTTTATGTACATGATCCATTAATATCCAAGCACTTCCATGGTTTTCACCCAATTTGGGTTTCCACGTAAAAATCCCCGGCGTTCATGATGCGTGGTGAATTATGTTTGCTATGTGAATGTCCTATCTGATCCGTGTGAAAGAGTTAACATGATAATATTAAGAATTTTTGTGTAAACTAATCTATGATATTGTTTTTTTTTTAACAAAAACTATAAAGGAGAATATATTAAACAGGTTGTGCATAGCCATTCAGTACAAAAAAACAACAGCTTAAACTTTCTTGCAGTTATGATGAAATAGATACAAAACTAGGCCATAAAGAAGACCTTAATAAGCTGAAGAAAGTTCTAGTATTTCAAATAATTACAGACGTAGTGTAAATGCGGACAAACTGCTGATTAAGTAATATGCAAAAAAACATTTTCTAAAAGAGGATCAATTTGGATTGCATGGTTTCCCCATGGGCTGAGTGACCGATTCCTCCTCCATGACCTGAACAAATTCTCCTGGATTTTCTTGGGCTCAACTTCCCTGATTCATCTGAATCAAGAGCTGGAGGTCCTCTTGAATGTGGTCTATTTTACCCATGATTTCCTTCACGTTCATCTCATTGTCATCAATCCTTGCATCATGATTACTGGTATGATATGAAACATAGCTAACCTCGTCAACAAGTTTTTTAACTTCCTTAGCAGTCTCTCTGTTGTCCATAATTCCTATGGCCACGATGTCATACAAGCGTGGGATATTAACCTTCAAGTCTGCGAGCCCTACATTGTTTCTTCCATGGTCCATTTCCAAAGCAGGTGGCTGGCCTTTACCAATTCTGTGACTGCTACTCAAATTACGACTGGACAAATTGCTGAGAACAAAACCAAAAGATGGCAAAGCTTGAGCAGAGAAGAAATCTGCTTGCTGCAGTGAGTCCCGTTCTTTCCTAAGGTGGTGAAGCGAAATGCCTATATTAGCTTCCCCTGAGCTAGAAAAACGACAACCCAGGGTGAATTGATTACCTTCTAAAGAGATCTATCTGAGGAAGCTGCTTGCATTCGCTGAGGAAATGAGATTCGCTGAGCACAATAAAGGAGGAATCCCGAGAATGATGGAAGGATTGCGAAGAAAACCGACCTGAGTAGAACCCCCAATTTCAGCATGTCTTTGAAAAAGGGAAGGTGAATCCACCCAAGATGTAACCTAAGAATTATCCTGTTGAGGAGGGTCGACAGTAGGGAAGGTCCCTTCTCCAAGTTCAGAGGTTGCAAGATAAAAAATTTCAGCGAAAGGGGAACTATTAGGCACAATGAAAAATGGATTGCTCAAGGGAGGGGGAGGGCAGATAAAAATTCTGGAGGAAGCTATCATACGCAGAGGGGGATGGGCTGGGGCATGAGAACTGCGTGGGAAATTAAGCCAGGAGGGGGTGAAAATAAAGGCAGGAGGATGCGTGGGAGTACGAAGAGATAGTGGACTCCACTTGTCACGATGGCTAGCATAAAGGCTGCCACTAAGGTTCAAGAACATTACGAAGGGGAGCTTTAGGTTGAGGTTTTACATTAAGTGAGAGGATGGGCTTAGTACCAAAGCTTAAGGTAAGCAAAGCAATTAGGGGATAGGTGTAACACCAGAGTCACGGTTGTTTATTGAGATATGTCCTTGAGGAATGGAGGATCCCAGGTTAGCCAAGGGATCTGCTTGAGCATTATTTGCTCTTAGAATGTGGAAAAATTCAATTCTGCCCAGGAGGAGGAGAGTAATACTGTTGTAAATCCTTTTGCAATTGATGGAGCCTGTAGAGTAACCGGTGATCATTTTGAGGATGACGTGACATGAATCCCCAAAGACTAACAACCCGGAGTTGGCTATTGCGTCTAAGAGTTCTAGACCCTACATAAGCGCCATCCACTCAGCCTCATTGTTCATCTTGTGGCCCAACCCCCAAGTGAAGGTTTTTGTAGTTTGTCCTCTGGGATGGAGTAAAATCCCCCCTGAACCTGTCTCCCCATAATCTATGATATTGTTGCGCAGTTAACATATATGCATTATTTTATGTTATGGTATTGACGGTGAATGTGTCGAAGCTTTGTTGGATAAATTATTATGTATATCGGTTCACTCTACCCTTTATTACTACATAAAAATGGTTCATGAATCTCTCATAGGTAATTTGGGTGAGACTTCACTTGCTTACAGGTGATATCAAATGGGATGGTATCATAGGGTTTGTTGGTTTGTTGAACAGTGAGTCGAGTCTATCGAAAATTGAGCCAACAAAAATGTGATCCCATACATAAATGTACAGACTTTAATAGGTATTGGGAGACCAATCACAATCCATTCTTTTTGGACCAATAGATCCTCCACATTGAAGTTGAGGACATATAATTATTGACCGAATTATCCCAATGTTGAATTCCAGTATACCTGAATGGAGTGCACAAGGTGGAGGTCTTATGAACATCAAACAATACATAGAATCATCATTTTAACAATTTCCTACATGGTGGGATATGCATCACTTCATTAGGAATCACGTCCATAGATTTATGTGGGTTATAGTGCTTAAATATTGGAAAATATGAAAATCCAACTAAACCAACATAAATACATCCTAAACGTGGATATATCAAGCACCGAGAGGCATCCAATTTATTGAGGTGTTATTTTTTTCATGACATTTTTTTGGAATATTTACATTTTTATTTTATGAGCGAATATGTATTTTTTTTTTTTTTTTAATGAGTCGACATAAAGAAACTAATTACTATTTTTTTGGCACATATCGTGAGTTCGTTACATGTAATGTTACACATATCCCCCATACTGGATTGTAACCACCTCAGTACTCTCGGTGCACATAACGTTAGTTCATTACAATACATAACGTTGCACATCTCCACCATACTGGGATGTAGAGCACCTTGCTAGTCTTGGTGCAATAATTGCAAGTTAAGGAATATTAAAACCTTCATTTATGGGAGCATATTATTTTCCTTATTCCTTGAGAGTTTCTCTATGATGGTCCCTCACATATCGCTTGAATGAACTAGTATGAGAGAGCCACATATGATTCCGTCGAATAAGATGATGATGGGATTGGAGGATGTAATAGATTCACAAATGCTTTTAATGATGAGTTCCTCGACTAGTGGTCATATCCGGTGCTAGAAAAAAATGACTATCCACACATCAGGATGGAATTTTGTCATGATACCGAGTTGTCACTATCTCTAGACACTCAATGGGGCTAAATTTGTAAGAAAACAAAATTTATTTTTCAAAATAATGAACATAAAGGGAATTAACACCTATAGATCAATGATCAGGGCCATTAAGCAATGGAGTCATTTGTATATTTCATGTATCATAAAAAATTGAAATTTAGCATTAGATAGGTTGAATTAATATAGAAAGATATAGAAGAAGTAAGAATTACAAATATATGATGTACAAGCTTCACATGTTGATCAATCTCATATATTCATAGGACATAAACTTCATCAAACAAAAAAGGTTAATGAAAATGAATGAATGGTATATGAATGAACTCATAAAAGACAAAGCAAGAGCATCAAAGCTTTAATGCACAAGAATTTTGTAGTTCATAAGTTCCATTCAAATAAGAGGAAGAATAAATATGAAAAACAAAATAGAAAATACATACTGATCATGAATCCATAGATTATCAAACATATAATGTCACAAATACCCATCAAGCTTACAATGCTACAAATAGTTATGTCAATATTCATCCTTCCTTCCAAAAAGAATCCTCCTTAGGAAGTCTTTGATGCCACCTTTATCTTGATTGAATGTTGAATCAATACCTTTCTTTGCTTTGTTCTTATAAAAATAGAGGTGAGGATAAGGTTCAGTTGAAGAAAATGACACCTTTAAAGGAGTTGCTATCACTTTTACCCTTAAATGGAGGAATTATGTTACTTGTATTTATTGTTCATATCTTGAATACTTCATTCAAAATTATAGAACATCCTTATCACTGTAGGCTTTAAAATATGGAAATTATATTTTGATAACCGACCCTCTGCATGGAAATGTTAGAATAATATTTCTATTCCTAATTCTCCTCCATCAAATCTGGAACTACTTTTTTATCATGAAATTTGGATAAAATTTGATGAACATATCGACCCCTCACTTAATGGCTAGTAAATACTCTACCAACTGTCATAATTTGCTAGTTGTTCTATGAAAAAAACCTCAATACTTTTATCCTTTTTATATGTTGAATAATACCATAAAATATATAAGTGGATTCAATCAAATGATGATCTTTACCTTTAAATTTGGAACCGCCTAATTTATGAGAAACAACATGATAGAGCTATTGAAAAGCTTGAAGTGATCCATTTATAAAATGCAATGCACCACTTAACTCAAACTGTATACCTGCTATGTATGTTTCTTGCTTCAATATTGTGTTATTATAATAATAGTTTGAATGTTCAGAGATGAAACATATGTTTATCCACCAAGTTCTTATGTTTGCAGAGACATTTTCATGAATACACCTTAGAAAATTGTCAAACATAGAATATGTTACAACACCTCAAAGAATCCTTTCAAGAGCACCTTTTACTCAAACCTATGATGAAATTTGAGCTCCATTGTTTGGATTATGACATGCTTTAATCTCACTGCCAACTGAACTAATGCGAACAATAAGTAGAATACACAAGAAATAATGGAAACCCTATCGTGAAGCCCTTTATCATGATTTTCTTACTTCCAAGACTTCGTGTGAAACCAAGGTCAACTCATAAGCCAATAGTCTACTTTATGTTGCTGACATTGAAGCAACTTTATTTACTAATTTGTCATCCACTTAAGCAACATAGGATCTAGGGTAAGAGAATATCTTGAATGCTTTGCTTGGCATTATCGAACACTTAGTAATTTTCCTATAGGATACTCAACGTTGTGAACCATTATGCTCCCTTTAAATTTGTTATTGGTAGGAAGATTGAACATAGAGTAGGTTATGCAAAAGGACTAGTAAAAGCATCGCACTATTCACTTGACCGTAAGTCATCCCTTTAGCGCTTTTAGCATCTACTAGCTTGGTATTCCGTGTGACACTAAGCATGCTTCTGTTGATGCACTGGATTGTACATGTCCAAGATATATATTCCATATGAAAGATATATATAAAATGGAGCTCTTTCCTTAACACTTGGTCTTAGGCGCTTTGAGACTTTGTGGTTTGTGTGATGTTTGGTCATGACATGGAGATTGGGTTTCGAATTAGGGTTGGTATAAAGTTGGAGTGTGAGTTTGAAACCTTGTTTTTTATTTTTCCAAAACTTAATACTTAAAGAAATCCAATAAAATCATTTTCAACAAAATGGTTTTAAAATAATATTTTAAATGTTTGGCTTAAGGAAAATAATAAGGAAACTTGGCATCTTTTCAAATATAAAACAAATTAAAGGACCTCGATTTGACAAAAAAAATGGAGTACATAAAACAATGATAAATTGCAAGACTCACCAAAGTGAAGGTTTGGGTTGAAGGGATACTTTACCTATTAAAGAAAGCTTTAGGGGGGAATTAGCGAAGTCTTTGTTGGATAAAACTTTTATGATGAGAAATGGTGAGTTTGATGCAAAGAAGTGGTGGGAAGCTAGAAAATAATTGGGCTAGGAAAAAAGACTTCTTGTGACAAGATTGATTGGTAACTTGCCAATTTCCCTACTGGAAGTTGGAAACTTCATGTAGCAACACATTTCATCTGTGCTTTGTTCTGCTACCAGAAGGTGATTTTAGTGCTAATAGTTCCCAACAACTTTTAGGGTTATTTGAAAGGAATTATATTGAAAAATGATGGTTCTTGACAATTTTGTTCATGACTAGTCACTGGTGACCTCATCGTTTTGTTAGGTTTCCGACACTTCTCTCCCTAACACTAACTCACTGGCGCATTTGAATAAATTCACATAAAATGGATATAATATTATTCATTAACAACATCATGGAATCGTGTTTTCAAAGAATGGCTTATGAAGGATGTTTCTAGAAACCCTTTAGAGGTATTAATTGTTTGCTGCAAATATGTAAGAGCTTATACAAGAAACAAGAAGAGTCAAAATTAGGTAAATTTTTTTTGGCATATGCATGCATGTCTCAATATGTATTCATACTTGAATTTGTTATCCATAATGTTGATTAGACAAATAAGTGGGACCTTGAGCACACTTATTGTAGATTTGTTACCTTTGTAACAAGATTAGCTCTGCATATGACAAGGGTTCTCAACGATTCATGGACAATATCTAGTATACTCTTAACAGCATCTTGTGGTATGACCACACATTTGGAAAAGGTTTTGTGAGTATGATAGGGACATGTATGAGGATATTCTTAATGTAGTTTTCAAAATCAATTAATGTGACTTTGACATGGTTGTCGCCTTTGAAATTGAGATTATGGCTATTGACCTTTCTATAAACATGATTCATTTTCTCTAGAGAGGGATATTGGTCAACGATGTGTTGTTGAATTTGAAGTTTTGGATCATAAAAAAAGAAAATCATTAGAGTATATTTGATCTTATCCATAAACGAGACATAATACTTCATTTCAAAGTACATATTTGCACTTATCTTTGTCATACAATGGATTTTATTTCATGCTTACTTATTCCAATAATTATTTTTGTTCTAGATTATTAATAGAGAAGACATATTTTGCATGAAATGACATAATATCTATTTTAGCACAAATACTAACAATCGAGATATGTAATCACTTGTGGGTTGTCTTCTTGACAAGTTAACTAATTGATTTGGAAGTGTTTATAAAGGTCTACCCTACTATGTCATGTATGAAGTTTGCATATTTCTCCATATGCATCCATTCATCATGGTTCTCATTTCGCCTAAGTTTGGAAATTTCTAAAAATCCCCTCAGACCTCTCCTCTACAGAAAATCACCAATATCCCCCATTTTGAAAAGAAAAAATAAATCCTCCCTTAAAGTTTCAGTAAGTTCATGTATTTTCCATCATGTTAGCTAAAAATTGTCAATTTGACAACCTTCACTCAAAAGAAGATGTTGTGCACGAGGAGAAGGAAAAACAAGGTTGAAGGAATATTTTGAAGCAAAGAAGTCAGCATAAAGGGGAAGAAGTACATAGCTACAATAAAAAGGAAGGATGACTCGAAAGAATTTGAAGCAACATAGATTAGAATTACTCTTAGGTAAACAGTTGGTTTCATAAATTGAATGTACCACCATGCTTGGCTGAGATTCAGACCAACAGGTTGGAGTTTTTAGTGATGGAACAAATGAAGGATCCCAACATGTTGTACATTTTGTTTAGAAAAAAATATCTTTCAAGCTTGCAGAATTAATTTGTAAAATTGACCTGAAAGTAATAGAAAGCTAGTTGATCCTATCATTTAACATTTAAGACTTATGTGTCAAAGTTTGGTGTTTTAATTTGATTTATGTAATGTTCTATAGTTCATAGTCCAAATGGATAATTTTTCATTGTATGTGTGGTTTAAATTTCATATTTTTAAACTATTGCTTGTAGTTGTTGAAAATTGTTAGGCTCTCCTCAATCACATTTTGGGTTTAAAATGTTTGATTGAAGCAGTGAACTAGTAATGAGTTTATAGGCCAATGTTGTTTTTAGGACCTATTGTGTCCCGTCTTTGAATGGTTCATGTTAATGTGTTTGATTAAGAATTGCAAAGGGGGATGAGGTCCCCACCCCACTCCAAGACCTCAAACACCAACATGGTGTCTCGCTTAGCAGTGTCATATATATATATATATGACACATTAGTATTTTCATATTAAAAATATAAAAACAGGAAAAGTGATTTAGTTGAAAAATGAGTAAATTAAAAAATGTCATTAAGAAGGACAACAAATGAAAATAAAACATTTTTAAAAATGCAGGAAAATAAAAATATATTAACATTAGTATTTACATATTAAAAATATAAAAGTGGGAAAAGTGAATTAGTTGAAAATATGAGTAAATTAAAAATGCCTCTAAGAAGGAAAATAAATGAAAATAAAACATTTTAAAAAAGAAATTGGTGAGAAAGGAATTTGAGTAACTCTAAAATCAAATTTACTCTCCATCAGGTTGGTGTTGAAACCCTAAGATGAGGAGGATTCCATTGAAAAAAAGGGATGAAAAATATTGATTCGTGTTTATCTTCTTGCTGCTAAGATATCTATCTATTCTATATATCTGATCATTGGCGATGCAAAGGTCTTACCCTTGAAAATATGCATGATTGAGGCGAGAGGTCTCTTCGGCTTGCATTTGTGCAAGAAGACGATGTACTAGAAGATGGTGGTCCAGGTATTTTTTCTTCAACTCCTGCATTTTCCAATGATGGTGGAACTAGATCAACTGCACTTGTCCCTATAATTGGTTTTGAAATGCCCAATCCAACAATGCATGTTTTTTTCCGTTAGCAAAGCACATTATTTACTTGACTTGGCCTAACCAACAATTTATTGCGAAGGATATGGATTTGATACAAATTCTTAAGCTATATAAAATGTTATTGGTGATGGAACAACCCCTCAAAGGCAGCCAATCTGGCTAATGATCTCGTTTTATCCGCATCTAGAGTTGGGTTAAGCCTACCTGGCTAGATATTTTTCTTAGATCAATATGTTACCATTTATGTCAAAATTTTCTTTTACAAATTGGGGATAGCCTACCTGGAAACTCTAAGGAAATGAAATTTATTGAGGTCATAATACTTTAGTTCACTTTAGAATAATTTAAAAAGAAGGTTGACAAACTTTCTAGACTTGGGTTGAATGATGAGATTTGATCCTCCAGTTCCTTGGAACCGCCAAATAAATATGCTTGCGGTTAAAAACACTTGTGCCATTCAATGTGGCATTCTGGTAAACTACCACTGGACTATGAGGACCAGGCATGCTTCTGCTGCATTGTGGCATATAACAAATACTCAATCTTCCCTAATAACCTTCAACAAAACCGGTCACAATTTTGATTCTAGAGAATCTGCCCAAGCATTTCAATTCTACAAATTACTGTAAGTTGTAGATGCTCATTAATTCACACTACTAGAAATAAACCTAAGTAGTGATGGCTTCTTCTACAAAAGGCTCCTTCAATCCTTCTACACCAATGTTTTTTGGTCTTGTAATCTCCTTCGATTATAATTTCTTCTGCGGATTGTTTTAAAAATAATTGTCTCAATATCTAATGCTTCCAGTTAGCAGTTTCCATAAGCTTCTAGTTAGCTCGATCATTTTCCAGTTACAACTGGAAATCGTTGAACTATAAATTATAAAAAACAACAAGAAGTTTTTGTAAGCTATTAAGAAACAACCTAGTAACAGCTGGAAACTATTGACCTATTTCTAGTATAAGGGAAACTTTTGCAAGAAGGTTTCCAGAAAAGCATTCCCCGTGCATGAGAAATGATTGATAGATAATACCCAAAGATTTTTTCCTATTAAACCAAGAATAATTGAGTTGGAGATTTGTTATTTACAATCGAGTATAATAGAAAATAATGCATGTTTCAGAAACTAGCAGTAAAAACACAGTATTTTGTTCACAAACTAGCAGTAAAAACACAATATTTTGTTAAGAAATATATTTTCCTCCCCCATAGGTGTAGAAATTCAAGCCCATAATATAACTTTTACAACTCTTGCGATATCTTAAGCAACACTTAAAATATCAATACACTTTGACACATGATTATTGTCATTTGGCTTACACAATGTTGGTCCTTTCTGCATGATATAGACAATACATTGTGAGTATGGGTGAAAGTTGCTAGTAATGTATAAATGCTATAATTATATCAAGTTAAATATACAAATGCATTCATAATGTGTCTTTATCAACATGCCATATTAAAGGATTCATAACTTACAAAAGTACATCATAGATCTGCTTACAATGCTTTATAATTGCATGAGACTTGAACCAATTCTTAGTGAGCTGGAAAACCATCACAATTATATTTGACATAAGCACCCTATCTAATCAAAATAAGATGGTGAAGATAAAAAGCGAAAGACACAATAATACTTAGAAAATAAGGATTACATCAAATGTTGAAATTCTCTGGAGCCTGTTTAAAAAATAAATCAACAAAATGCAACAGGAAAAGACCACAGTCATTACCATTTGTCTACTAAGGCACCTGAAATCCGAGCCACATGAATGTTCAGATGTAGAATTTGGCGTTGTCAGGTATGATTCTCCTTAGGCAACATAATTTGGATAGTATATTTTCTTATAAAAATCTAATGATTACCAGGTCTGAATACCATACATATTTCTCAAAACTGATTGATCATACGAATCATTGATCCAATACTATTAAAGGAATCTGAAGCGTATAGCTATAGATTTGTTATTATAATTTAAAATTATATTTTAAGGGGTCTGTTGTTTTTATAAAACTATCCAGGGTTAGGGTGACCTCAATTTCATGAGATGAGAGGTCAACCAACCTTATATGTTTCCTTATGGCCAAATGACTAAGTCCTTTGTCATCAATAACACACCATGAAAAAGTTTTTTTTTCTTTTTATTGGGAGCACAGATTGAGTTGCAAATCCTACAGTCTAAGCGTAAAACATGCCCAACAGGTGTGCTCCTTGTGCAGTTTTTAGTTTTTAGTGGACAATTGTGTCGGTTAAAAGGAAAAAAATGACCTTTGACTAGGGTGTTTTGTAGCCATGACTTTTATGTAGATTACTTTGACAAAAATCATCTTGAAATTAGTATGGAATTTGTATAAATATGAAAAACTTACATTACTAACATAGATCGATCTTAAGTCTAGCTCTATCAAGCGCTAAGAGGGATCAAATCATTTTATGCTTTAACCCTCTTTAGATTATTAACCTTGAGGAAATGTTTGCACCTCAAGGGTATTGATCTCTCTTTACCCTTAGTAGATACAAAGTTAAAATGGATCTATGCTAGTTACATTAAACTTGGAAAAAAAATTGGTTGAAGTTCAATGCAAAAAATACCAAACTCATATGAAAATGTTAATGAATCAAAAAAATACGTAGTACAAACATAATTTACCCAACAACAATGCATATATTGATGTTATTGTGGAGATATAAATAGTCAGATTTCAAATATGCTAAATTTGAAACATGGCCTAGTGAAAATGTTCTATATATTAATCTTAAATTTGGGAAAATTAAACATTTTTAAATGTCTAATAAATTTCAATTTAAATTAAACCTATACTAAAATAAATCTATCAATCTAATATTATTATTGTCTTAACAAAATGATTAAAAATCATACTATACTATAAATATCCTAACAAAATGATTAAAAAAACATGATAAACGATGAGTGTATGACGTAGATATGATCAAGTTTCATACATGGTAGAGTGACAATGTTCGAGCAAGTTTGCTCAATTGTAAAGCAATTTAAACCGTGAAGAAAATGGATAAATTTTTAAAATTTATGCGAGAGAATTAAACACCATTTAAATTTATTGGTGTTTGTTTGTAATTCTTATTGGACCAATGATAATGGTAAAAGTTTTGCATTTTTTTGCAATGAGAAGTTGATAATAAAGGATTCATATTTTATGATCTCATTTCCCATTGGAAATACGCCATTAAACAAACTTATGAGCAACCGCTATGGAATGATTGCTTGAACTAAAATGTTTCGCCAAAAATACAGAAAATATTTGAATGATGCATCTTTAGATTTGACTCAAAATAGAATGCAATTATCTGTTCTCGGGGACATGGGTTCGTTATGCCTCCTATCCTCTTTATTCCACTTGACCAATTCTATTTATGAGAAATGATTACGAGAAATGGAGATGGCAACCCTGCGGGTGATCTATTCCCAGGTTCCCTTTTATTTGCTATGTTTAATTATTTCAATAGTTCCATTTAAATGAAGAGAGATTGAGGGTTCTTGAAATTAAATTCTCATAATTTATCTAAAACCAATTCCTACTAAGCAATATAAGAATGGTTGTATATATTTGAGCATTGAGGTATTATATGAGCATTGCAACATAGCATTATATGTACATATTTTTATTTTTATTTTTTGAAATTGACATGTGACAAGTTAGTGTAACAGGCGTGACACATCTCACTCGCTTGGGCTGTAGAAAGCGCCTCTTCGTCGCAATAAACCCACAAAATGATATTTGAGATAAAATTTGAGCTGCTAATTTATTGGAGTATAATTGGAGTCACATTTGCTTTAATCTTTAAAGAGGTGGCCTTTGCAGATTTCCTAGCGATTTTTGTAATTTTATTATTAGGGCATCAATGAAGGGTACAAAACTACAATAGTAGGTTGTTTGTTGTTGTGTTTGTTGTGGTGGAGAGAAACAATGAGTACAATAGTGCGGGAGAGGCGGAGAGGTCCATTAATTTGTTTCATCAATTTTCACACCCGATGCATTCACCTATATAGAGAGCACCCAGTGATACATCTTGAGGACCTGATATGTCATGAGATGAATATTTTTTAATACTTCATGCATTTTTATACAATTATTTGTTAAGGTTCATTAAAGAAACCTGCATATCAAAGCGACTTTGTATTATGTTTGAGTTTATGTTGCTTTGAAATTTTTAGTATATTCAATAATGAATTACTGAAGATAGACACTGAAATGTATGTATATTTAAATTGTTGCTTCTTCATTTTATTTTAAATAGTGAAAAGCACCTCTAGTAAAAACAAGAAAATCGATAGAAAAAAAACTTAGCCTACTCCAGACACAGTTGTATAAAGCCAAAGAATATATTACTTCAGGAACCAAGAAAGAAATACTTTCAATAACTTTGTCACCATCCCACCTTTCATCTTCCTTATGAACATCGATGAATAACCTGGAGAAGTTAGATGAAATCTCTCTTGAGTTGGATTATAGGAAAAGTTAATGACAACCTGCCAAATGTAATCTTTAAATGATAAACAAGAATATGGAGTAACCATTAATTTGATTTATTTTTTTCTCTGTAATTTCCCTGTTTGGATAAATTAGGCACATTATCCAATGTATTCCAAAGAGGCTTCAAAACTTTGACATTGAAAACAATATTTCTCAACACCCTAATTGACAATGGATTTCACACTAACTCAAAGGTTATGAGACCATTGGGGAAGCTCAAGAGAAGTGATTTTAAGCTATGATAGGCTTGAAAAATTAATTTATGAGGCTTCTTAATATGGTTTAATCTAGGACCTTTCACAAACATTTCACATACCTCCTCCTTCAATACTTTGTCTAATTTCGAAACTAAGAAAAAGTAGTAAACTAGTCCTTCTTGGTTTGGTTCCAAACAACACCGAACCTTCCAAATTTCTTATGGAAGGACCCTATGATATTTAAAACATCCTAATAGACCTCAAGCACTCAATGGTCAAATAAGAAAACTCATTTTGGCATGATATTCAAATTTGCACAATGTTGGCCAATTTATAGCTTTAGACTAGTGAAACCCAAGTTGACCCAAATGCCCCCAAATGACTTCAAATTTTGTACGGAAGAGCTTGAGGGGTATTAGGACATAATAATTCATATTATTAATGCTCATACACTTCTGAAATGCTTCTACAACATGATTTTTTCCATAGGGAAATAAGGACAAAAACACTAGGAAATTGATGTTAAAACCCCCAAGGGTAGATGACACTTTTGGCCCTCCAAATGCAGTACGACCCTCCAAATTTTTAGAAAAGAGTATGGGGATGCATATCATAAATCAATGTATGTCATTATTCATGGTTATTAATCTTTTCAAACTGGTTATGAGGCGCAACATCTATATGGTAACTTTCAATGAATTTGCTTAAGGGGAAATGGTATTAATAACTCGCTTTTGACTAATGAAAAGTAGATTGAATGGTTCAGATAATGACATGAAATGTAAAGACCATAAAAATAATTCAAATGGGTTCCACAATAGCATTAAAAATCATAGAAATTCCTTCATACAAATATGATACACAACTCTTTCAAAGTGGAAGTTAAATACATGAAAACTAGTAATTCAAGAGCATGGGAATGCAAGCCTTTGACATTGGATTTTCTTGGATTTCGAGCTACATATCATGTGGTCATGAAAGTACAGAGTCATACATAATTTATGGCTTCCCCATAATCATCAAACTTGCAGAAAATTCCTCATACAAATATGATATACAACTCTTTCAAAATGGAATCCAAATACATGAAAACTAGTCATTCAAGAGCATGGGAATGCAAGCCTTTTACACATGGATTTATGATATTTCGACATGCAGAGCATACAACATAAGAGTACAAATGCATACATCATATACCCAATCTTGGGAATCAAATATACTCAGAAAAGTGCAATCACCACTCCAACAAGTGCACCATCAACATGAGAGTGTGGGGGAATGGAGAAGAAGGAATGAGAGAATAGTGAGATATGTTGAAATTCAATGTTAGATGAGTTATAACACAAGTAGTAAACTTTAATGTATTAATATATAAACTCATATTTACAATAGTACTACTTATAAAATTTAAACTGTAATAAAACAAAACAAAATAATTTTCATCTCTTTCAATTTAACACTCTATTGGTCACTGCGTTAAAATTAGTCTAACCTTAACGCTCTGTTGGTCACTGCGTTAAAGTTGGTCATTGAGATGTTTCACCAAATTCCATGTATAGAAAAATAAGTAAATAATGTACAGGAGATAACAACATTAAAGAATCATAACCATTGTTTGACTCAACCTTATACTCATATACTTTTAAGTTTGATCTTGACACCGAAGGGACAAGTCAATCTGGGTAAACAAATTGGGTACGTTGAGAGGGAGAGTTCAAGTAGAAGTAAACAGATCTCAGATTCTTCAATCAAAGTAGCAGAATAGTCATACTGACAAGAGACACATAGTCATGTTGTTGATACATTCAAGTGAAGGTAGATCATGTTGAGCAAGGAAGGTAAGAAGTCACGTTGGTGTATACACGACCAAGATAGGATAGAGACCGCAAATATACGAGGAGCCACACAAGTGTAAATAAACCACACTAGGATATAGACCACATGAACTTGCGATGGTGTAATCACGTTAGAGGAACAAACTTAGACACAGTGGAGGATGGAAGGCTCATGCAACAACCACCGTGGAGCAGAAAACACGCTGAGCAAAACCCCGTTTTGTGGAGCAAAGAACACACGCAGAGAGTCACGTGGAAGATGGTGTAGAGAGCAACGCAAGTGATACAATCGCACATATATGAGCATGGGTGATCCCAGTCATGCAGAGGTAGATCACACGGGGAAGATAGAGCAACGCAGGGTATCCCAGTGAGGAGATAGATCATTGCGGAGGATGGAAAGATCATGGTGGAGGATTGCGGGAGGTCCGCGGGGGAAGATCCGAAAGGATCACGGATCAAATACGTTGGCGCACTGAAAGACCATGCCGAAAAGGGAATCGCAGGAGGTAATATGCACAAGTGAGGATCACAAATTGATGATGACCGATCTGGGGGTCCTTCATATTCTTGAACCCGTGGGTTTTGGGACTATATTTATTCACCCTCCACCTCAAACATGATAGGAAATTCAAACAATACACAACGACTATCAAAATTGCACCAACTACAGGAATCTTGTATTCTCGTCACTCTATAAACTATCAAAATACAAGGCTGTAACTCAGTCATTGATCCTTCAAACAGTCAAACCAACATTCATTTATATCAGATTTGGAATGCATTAGCATAAACAATTGTTGCATAATTAAATACAAATAAGATCATGAATACTCTAAACTAGAGATTGTAAACTCTATTTAATTCTCCACATTTTTACATTCACGTTATCACAGATTTTTGGCTGGCCTAATCTACATTTGGTTGGCCCCCTGAATATGTCTACGGTCTTACAATTTAAACATCAATATAACCCTAACTAAATCCATAAAATTCGCAACTAGTTACTAACACATCGGTCTGACGTGTTCATGAAGATCTTGATTTCATGCTCCAGATAATCAGTTTTCAACCAACAAATAACAAATTGCCTCATGTTTTGATAGTTGCGCCTTCCAAAAACTCATTTTTGATGATTTCTCGGATGTGGGTTGATGCTCCTGCATCATACTTCCATGGTAAAAAAAACATGGCCTCTTGGTCATATCTCTTCTTGTGACAGCTTAACTTGTGAGCTATAACGAAACCTCTGCAGTAACAAGTCTCCCCACTTGTTACACGATACCTCACTAAGCTTCTCTCCTATGGCTCAATCTTTTGGCATCTTCTCGATGCTTTCTTCTGGAACCGTATGAGAACTCCTTGCTTTAGGCCACTGCAAGTCTTCTCACCTTCGTCTGTTGCTACATGTACAAACATAAAGAAAACAAACTTTCTTAACACAAACTTGTACCTCCTTTTGCTTCACCCAAGAATCTTTGGGCTCTGATACCACTTGATGACGACCGATCTAGGGGTCCTTCATATTATTGAACATGTGGGTTATGAGCCCAAATTTATTCTCCGTCCATCTCAAACATCATAGGAAATTCAAACAATACACAATGACTATCGACATTCCACCAACTACAGGAATATTGTATTCATGTCACTCTATAAACTATCAAAATACAAGGTTGTAACTCATTCATTGATCCTTCAAACAGTCAAACCAAGATTTAGTAATATTGTATTTGGAACGCATGAGCATAAACAATTGTTACATAATTAAATACAAATTACATCATGAATACTCTAAACCA
The DNA here is from genome assembly GCA_001517045.1 of Pseudotsuga menziesii. Classification (NCBI taxonomy): domain Eukaryota; kingdom Viridiplantae; phylum Streptophyta; class Pinopsida; order Pinales; family Pinaceae; genus Pseudotsuga; species Pseudotsuga menziesii. The sequence goes on from LPNX010196354.1 coordinate 195,279, forward strand.
GAGATTGTAAACTCTATTTAATTCTCCACTTTTTTATATTCACACTATCACAAAGTTTTGGCTGGCCTGATCTACATTTTGTTGGATTCCTGAATATTCCTACGGGCTTATAATTTAAACATCAATCTAACCCTAACTAAATCCATAAAATTCGCAACTAGTAACTAACACATCGGTCTCACGTGTTCATGAATATCTTGATTTCATGCTCCAGATAATCAGTTTTGAACCAACAAATAACAAATTGCCTCGTATTTTGATAGTTGCGCCTTCCAAAAACTCATTTTTGATGATTTCTAGGAGGTGGGTTGATGCTCCTGCATCACAAATGCAGACACACGAAAATCGTTAGTGCTGAAAAATCAGACACTAGGAGGGATCATACATGAGATCAGGCTGAGTAATCAGAACAATATTCATGAAAGCCAGCGGAGAGAAACCTAGTCACGCTAGACAAAGAGAATGGATCAAATATATTTTTAGATAAGTTTCATAGCCTTTTATACGGTTCTAAGCTAAAAAAAAATTACAAACGTCCAAAATAATAAGTGGTCCAATAATAACAAAAAGTTAAAAGTTAAAGTAACAAAGGTCCAAATAATAAAACCATAAAGTAAGTAAATGGTCAAAGGTTCAAATATAAAATCATAAATAAATGTTAATGGTTTTATAATAAGGTCATAAGGTAAAAGGTTCATAAAGTAAACATTTAAAAGTTAGAGAGTCAAAGGTCATTTTAAAACATAAAGTCACCATAACAATAAATGGTGCAATGGTCTTTTAATAAAACCATAAGGTAAATACACTTAGGATAAAATCCATGAAGTAGGAGTCATCATAATCAAAGGTGCACACAAGTAAGAGTGCCAAGACCAAGTAATGTAAATGACCAAGTGTTAACCAAGAGGGTCACAACAACCCACATACTCACAGGATAAGGTGAACCATAAACGGTGAACAAACAACTCCTTTATATGACCAACAAGGCCAGTAAACTTTTATCTCTCTCGAGGTACATTGTTTTATATATTTTGTCATCACTGTATAAGGGAAAGATCCAAACAAATGGCACAATCCTTAGGTCCTTAATACTGCTCCTAGGGGTTAGGCTCTAGGGAAATCGTCAAGGGTTGGTCATTCCCTTGAAAAGCAACCTAGCAATGACCGATTAGGAGAGGGGACATCATTATCTTTCATTCTTAAAGAATGTATTTAATCTCTATGTTGTTTTTTAGTCTCACACTAAATCATGTTGATCAACCCCTGGACCTTGGTCGGGTCCTCCATTCTTCCAGAGAATGGTCCTCAGTACTAAGTTGAGCTTCAGTCCCAGACTGAAAGTTGATCAACTACCTGCAAGACTCACTTAGGCATCGTGTCCCTGGTCCCAGACTAGAATATGTCTCAGCCTCTACTTGCAGGATCTACTTGGACATCGCATCTCTGGTCCCAGACCAGAATACCCTAGAGGCACATAGGGGACCTAGACACATGCTATGGGATTTGTCATGGCATCAACCTGCTTGGTCCTAAACCAAGAACCCCAAGAGACTACCGGGGTCCCTAGGGTACCTTCTAGGGTCTTACTTTGTCCTAGTTAACTAACTAGGGTACCATTCTCTCTGAGAATGGGTCTCATAACTGCATTAACTTTAACAAGATAAACAAAATTTTTAACTGTATGGACCTTAAACTTGAAACTAAAAGCCTTCATTCATCTCCAATTATAGGTTTGAAAGGAATCCAACTCCCTTGAAATTGGTTCACAAGTAGGGAGAGTGAACACTCGCTATGCAATGGGCAAGAAAAATCTCTCCAAAATGGCAAAGGTCAATTAACAAATGATCAAAATCCATTATCCTTCCTTATGAAATCATTTTATTAACTTTATGAAGACTCATAAGGTCGAGTTTTCCTCCATGGGATTCCTTCAACTCATCTTAGTGGTTTCGTAACCCCTACGACACTTGTCTTCCTCTTCATGCTCCAATTCTTTCCTCAATTCGAATGGTTGTCTATAACTCCCAAATGTGCCCTCTTGGTGGCTATTTTTATCCCTGCCATGTCATATTTGACATATTTCTATAATCAAGTCTGAATTTGTTGTACTTGTCATATAATCTTTCATCATTTGTTGTCATGGAGTGCATGTAATCTCCTTCGAAGTGGCACACATTGTCTTCTAGTCTCTTCCTCTTCAATGGGAGTTACTCTCTTTTACTAATTCTAATTCCTTGGCTCATGATATACTATTTGACACCACATAACCCTCCAATAATGTTACAATCCCCATGGATTCGAATTTGGGTGAAGATCATGCCAAGTGTGTGGAGAATCTAGTAACTAAAGGCTCCACAAGCTTCCAAGTGTCTTCATGAACCCATGCCACCTTATTTTCTTATAATTTATTGTTTATGTGACCCATTTAAATGTGAATATGGTAAATTAAAGTCCTTTTGAGTCCTATAGCCCCTTTATTACAAAATTTATGTATCCATCTCAACCTAGGGAACTAGTAGGTTGGTGAAACATTATTTGCAAATAGTCTTATTTGAATGGGGAAATGAATTTTTTGTTCGGGTACATAGGGTATTCCCAAAAGACCGAACACCTAGAGCAACCACTTCACACAAATAGATCACAGATCAACACACCAATGTTTGTCACGTGGTTAAAACCCTCGAGAGGGAAACAGTCCACAGCCTTAGCCAAATAACTACTTGGAGCAATTTATTATGCAAAATAAATAAAGTTACAAATGAGCTTCTCATAATCGGTCAACTAGCCAAGGACCCTCCATGCTCTTTAAATAGAGATCATGGACCAATCGGGTGTTAAGCCACGGATCAATGGTAGGTATGATCTAAGAGAAGTTGAACCGTTGGATCACTTTATGTCTAAAACATATAATGACCATCGGATTAAAATATTTACAAATGCATACTAATGCATACTAAAGAAACACACTTTACCTAATGGATATATTACACAAATTGATCTTAACTAACTCCTAAGTGTCTAAATATCCTAACATCACTCCTTAAGAACAACTTGGGATAGGATTGAAGGATTTACAAAAGTGACACTATTAGGAGATAGAAGGAGGAATTAGAGCCTATCCCCCCTTAATGACACATTCCTGAACTCCTAACATAGATCGAAGTTTAGAAAACTTTGCTTCTATAAGAGACTTGGTGAAGATGCCTGCAACTTGATCATATATAGGGTAATAGAGCATTTCAAGAACACGATCATGAATAAGATTTTTGATGAAGTGCATGTGTAGCTCAATGTGTTTGTTGCGTTGATGTAGAACTGGATCTTTGGAAAGCTTGATGGCACTTTGATTGTCGCACCAAAGTGGAGTAGGTTGCTGTTGCTCGAATCAAAATTCTGAAAGGATCTGTCGAAGCCATAAAGCTTCATGACTAGCATTAACTACGGTTTGATATTATACTTCTGCTGAAGAAAGAGCAAGAGCTTGTTGTTTCTTACAAGCCCAAGTGACAGGTCCAGATCCCAGACTGAAAACATAGCCTGCAGTAGACTTTCGATCATCAGGATCGCTAACCCAATCTGAATCAGTGAAACCAACCAACAAGGGCGTCCCCCTTGTACTGTAATGAATCCCAAATTGAATTGTACCTCGAATATATCGAAGTATTCTTTTTGCTGCTTTCTAGTGACTTTCATGAGGTGTTTACATATAATGGGAAACATGACCAACGACAAAGGAAAGGTCAGGATGGGAATGACTCAAGTATAAAAGACTACCAACAAGCTGACGATACAAGGTGGCATCTACTTCAGGGGAAGTACAAGAGACAAAAAGTTTGAATCCAGGTTGGAAGGGAGAAGGGGCTGGTTTACAATCTTCCATGTGAAAGCGACAAAGAAGGTCATAAGCATACTTGGACTGGGAAAGAAATATTTCTTCTTTGGTTTGCAATACTTAGAGACCAAGAAAATAATGCAAATGTCCTAAGTCTGACATTTCTAAATTTTGCTTTTAGACTAGATTTCACATGGGTTGAAAGTTTAGGGTCACTACCAGTAAGGATAAGATCATCAACATAAAGAACAAGTATGATGAGATGGTTTCCTACTTTCTTGGTATAGACATTGGTGTCAGAATGGGATCTAGAAAAACCAATGTCAAGGAGAAACCTATCCATTTTGGCATACCAAGCTCTAGGAGCTTGCTTAAGGCCATATAAGGATTTCTTAAGGTGACAGACAAGGCTAGAGTTATCCTGAACATATCCAGGAGGTTGTTCCATGTAAATTTTTTCCTGTAAATCACCATGTAAAAAGGTAGACTTGACATCCATTTGATGGACTTCCCAGTTATGTAAGGCTACAAGGGAAAGAATAAGGTAGATGGAGTTCATTTTTGCGACAGGAGCAAAGGTTTCATTGTAGTCAATACCTTCAACTTGGGAAAAACCTTTGGCAACTAACCTTGCCTTAAGTCTTTCAACACTTCCATCTGATGCATACTTAGTTCTGTAGACCCATTTAGATCTGACAAGTTTTTTTCCTTTTGGAAGAGGAACAAGATCTCAAGTATCGTTCGCCATTAAAAAACGATATTCTTCATCCATAGCTGCATCCAATCTGTATTTCCTGAATTTTCTGCAAAAGTATCTGGATCATGATTCTCAGAAACTTGAGCCAAAAGAGAAGAGGCTCGCTGAAACTGAGAATGAGTTCAATTTGATCTCTAGGATTACTGACAAGATCACCAGTTGCTTCACATGTTGAACAGACCCATCGAGGAAGCATTAGTGCCGGTACAACTGGAGGAACATGAGCAGGCGGAGGTGAATTTTCATCCTCACTGTCATCATCAGAAATTGGAGTTGGAAACCTGTGAAGAAAGTTGGAAGTAGAAGAAGGCACAATCATTGAGTCATGCACTTAAGCTAAAGATGGCACACCCGCCAAGTTAGGCTCGCAAGCCAAGAGATTTTCATCAAATTTAACATATTTTCTAATGATTATATCATGAGAATGTGGCTGAAGAAGTCTATAACCTTTTACATCTTCAGAATATCCAACAAATATGCACTTTTCACTATTAGTCTGCGATGCTTTCCATTTTTCATCCGGAATAAGAGCCCATACTTCACTACCAAACACACAGAAGTGACTTACATCTGGTTTAATTTTACTCCATGCTTCTTTCGATGTTATACCTTGTAAAACTTTAGTGGGTGTGCGATTAACTATGTAATTTGCACAATTTATGGCCTCAGCCCAATATTGAAGACTTAGTCCCTTAGATTGGATCATACAATTAGCCATTTTTTTTAAAGTACGGTTCTACCGTTCAACTACACCATTTTGTTATGGTGTATATGGAATAGTGTATTGTTGTTGGATTCCTTGTTTAGTTGAGAAAGTAGTGAACTTTTTGTTAACAAATTCTCCTCCATTGTCAGATCTTAACTTAATAATTTGATGACCAGATTGTTTTTCAACAAAGGCCTTATAGGCCAAGAACATGTTAAATACCCCGCTCTTAAGTTTTAAGAATTAAACCCAAGTGCGTCTGGAGTAGTCATCAATGAAAGTTAATAAATATTTAAAACCAGAAAATAAAGCAGATGGAATAGGACCACACAAGTCACTATGCACAAGCTCCAAGGGAACCGAGGCGTGCCAAGAGACACATTTGTCAAAACTATCCCGATGATGTTTTTCGAGTACATAACCGAAACAAAAACCATCCTTGCAAGATACCATCGGAAGACCAGTCACCATATTGTCTTTACATAGTTGTTGCAATGAACGATAATTTAAGTGACCAAATCACTCATGCCAAAGTTTGCTCAAGTTATCACTATGAGCATAAAAAATTGAAGGAAAATGTGATGACCCAAAGTTGTTAAATTTGTACAACGTGGTAATATCATCAACAGTTCCAGTAGCAATGACATTTTGAGGATTTTTAAAATCCTTGATTACAACTTGGTGAGGTGTAAACGTCATAGTTTTATCTTCACCCAAATGAGTAATTTGATAGACTGATAACAAATTGCAAGAAATTCTTGGAACACATAGTACATCATTGAAATGACCATTTTCTACTGGAACTGTTCCAGATCCTACAACACTTAGAGATCTATCATCACCAACAAATATTTGTTTGGTGTTACATTCATGCTTGGGTAGAAAATATGGCTTGATCCTTAGCCATATGATAAGATGCTCCATAATCAATGAGCCATTCATTTGAAGTAGAAGAAGAAGATGCAGTATAAGAGTAACCAGAAGCACAAAGTGTATGTCCATGAGAGGTAGATTCTGAAAACGAATCTAGGTTGATGTGGTGCTTCTTCATTGTTGCTTCCAAGGCTGCCATCTTCTTGAAACACTTAGATTCATCATGATTATTTTTCCCACAAAAATTGCAATGATGCTCAGTTTTCTTACATTTTGGCTTGGATCATTTGTCATTTTTTAAAGAAGGAGCTGATTGAGAGGGTTTGAGACCCTTATTTGACTTTTTATTGCGAAAATTATGTTTCTTGGGAGGCTTGGACTTTTCTTTCTGTTGGGACAATAAGGCTTTCCCATATGTGTCTGCATTGTTAATTATTCCAAGATGAATGAGTTTATCTTGCTCTCTAGTTAAGGAATCACAAAAGGATTCAAGAGTAGACTCTTGATAGCTAGCTGCATTCAAGGATTCTTTCATGGAGTAAAATGTAGATACATAGACAAAATATGCAGGTCCAAGTTTGGAAAAAATATGATAAATACATTGTTTATTTTTTTTCATAATCTTGCATTCTTCACATAGGAGTCTAAGGGTTTTATACTTAAATAAATAATTTTGAATTCATGAAAAATCACTTGGTATCAAAGAAATCAACTCATTCTCAAGTTGATGACTTCAAATTTCATTGGGTTTACCAAACACAGATTCCAACATTTCTCAAGCTTTATCAGGTTCATCAATTTCAGATATATAGAATCACAAATCAGTAGAGATTGACATCCCAATCAATCCATGAGCTTCATCACATCTAATTGCCCATTTTATTTTTTTATCATCATTAGTGGGTTCTGTTTCTTTCCCCGAGGTAATTCTGAAAAGTCTCGTACTTCGTAGAACATTTTCCATACCATATTTCCATGAGAAATAGTTAGAACTGGTAAGTAGAATATCATAAGGGGCGACCACACTGTAAAATAATGGCTGAAAAAACAGAAACTAATTACTTGGATGAAGAGAGCTCGAAAAATTAGGCTGTTTAAAAAAAAACGGCACTGGAAACTGATTCTAGATGATGAAGTTATGTTTGATCAAAGAAAATGTTGAAAATGTTCCAAATAGTGACGTGACATATATTAACTTGGCCAACTATAAAAAAGAACCCCTTGCTTCCCAAGATAAATTTTTGACACTCACTTACATTATGGTAATTTTGAGGTCTAAATTGGGTTTCATAAGAAATATAATAAAATATTATGAGTTAGGCATTTTGTGGGCAATATATATTTACAACTCATCTCTTACACTATAACCAATGCAACTATGGTTAAGTTAAATTGAAAATGTGTTTAAAATAAACCAATAAAAAAATATCTTTGATATGACTAAAAGTAAAATACTTTTGAGTACATAAATTACTCTTAAATATGATATCATTGATATGACTAAAAGTAAAATATGATGAATGTACTTATAAAATTATTTTTAAATATAATATGATGAATGTACAATGTACTTATAAAATTACTTTTAAATATAATATGATGAATGTACTTATAAAATGAAATAGATTAATTTTTAAATTTGAAACATAAGTTACTTTTTTTATATTTAAAATATGTTTATAAACTATGTATTTATAATTTTGAATCTTAAACATAAAATTAAATTTAAATGAGTAAATTGTCATTTCTTATTTATATATATATTAAAATTAAAAATTAATTTTAAAATATAAATATAAAATTATAAATTAAAAAAAAAAAACATTTTTTAAATTTATTTTTCATTCTTTAAATACACCTTCATAACTACGTGTAAACTCATTTTTAATAGTTTCTTGTGATATATATTATGTATATTGTATATCGTTTTTAATGCAATAATTTATAACATTATTAATAATTCTTTTTTTTAAAGTGTTAATATTGGGATGAAGTAATAATACATAAATTTATGCCAAAATTGAGTTAATATGAAGTAAATAAGATTATATGCAAAAAAACATCATTATTATATGTAATCAAAATTATAATAATTAAATATTTTATTATGATATAATAGTTCATTCAAATTGTTACATTAATATTTTATGCATGTATTTGGTTTGGTAATTTGAATGTACATGTCTAGTTTATGTTGGTAAAGATGTAGGTGTTTCATAGGTTAAAAAGTGATAGTAAAATATGAACCTTAAATAATACATAAATTTAAAAAAAAAAGATATTAATATTAAAATTCAACAAGATGAGAATATATATATAGTAATTTATTATAATATAGTATTTTATTTATAAAATAAATAAATAAATATATTTTATATTTAAATAACAATTATAATAAATTATTATATATAGTAAGTATTTAAAAAATAAAAACTATTAATCATTAAATTGTTTTGATTATAAGATGTTAAATGATTTTGATTTTAAATAAAGATTTAACATATATATTTTAAATATTGAAAAAGTAATTAAATAATTTTAGTTTTGAATAGAGCATTTATTTTTTTAATATTTGTAATTTATTTTATATCGAAATATAAATAGTACTTTTATTTGTATTAAAAAATAATCTATGAGTATTATTTTTACAATGAGTATTTTACTTATAACATTGATATAATTAACTATGAGTTTTTACTCATCATTTACAATTTGACAAATAAACATCCTTAACTCAACCAATGCTACCTCAACTATTATAGATGATGTCATCATTTAAAATGTGGTTGGTTCTTTTAAAGTGAATTTTGATAGTACATTTTTTGTTTGAAGGCCCATTTTTTACCTCAAAATTTTTGTAATGCAAGAAAGTTATTTTTAAGTGAAACACTTTTGTAAAATAAGGGATGTTCACTTTTACAATAATGTTACTTTCAATAGTGCAGCAATAAATTAAAGACTTAAGTGACTCACTTTTTATTTTATTTTATTTAAGTTAGATTCATTTTTACAATAAAGTAACTTGAAAATAAAAATTACATGCACTAAAAAGTAACTTAATAGCACTTGAACTCAAGACCTATTAAAGAATAAAACAACTTTGAACCAAGTGAGCTAAGTTTAAAAGGTACATAAAAGAAAGGAAAAAAGAAGTGGGTTTTTTTTTTAATTCTTCTCTCTCAGTCTACGTGCTTGCCTTTTTTTTTTCTTCCTGCAAATAAAAAAAGAACCGAAAAACAAAAACCCAAAAAAACTTTTCCCTACAATGGGGTTAGATCTTGGTTAGCTTCCCCAGAAAGTCTACGTTTTCAAGTTTTTTTGTTGTTTCTGATTTGTCATGGTTGCACAAGGTGCACGACAAAGAGCATACGTAGCGGGGAAGACAAAAAAAACTTTCCCTTTCTGTTTCTGATTCGCCACGATCCAACAAGGTGCACGACAAATAGCATACGCAGCCAAAGAAGGAAACATTCCAAGACTAAAACAATAACGATCTAATAATAAAACTGATAAAATATGAGAGATTTAAAAAAAAATAAAACAAATTCGTCACTGTAACATTATACTTTCAGCTTTGTCGAAATTGGTGTTTTTAAATCAAACAGAAACAATTTTTGATGAAACAAAAACTATTTCCCATTGGAAACAGTGCTCCAGTTGCAATGGAATAGCTCCCATAGGCCACAAATGCACAAAAACTCCATAACCAGAAACCCTTTCAAAGTTTCGGCAACACCGGTTTTATATTTTGATCAAAACCGGAAGCGACTCTTCATAGACGCTCTGATACCATGTTTGGGTACACAATGTACTTCCAAAAGACCGAACACCTAGAACAACCACTTCACACAAATAGATCACAAATCAACACACTGATGCTTGTCACGTGGTTAAAACCCTCGAGAGTGAAACAGTCCACGGCCCCAGCCAAATAGCTACTTGGAGCAATTTATTATACAAAAGAAAGAAAGTAACAAATGAGCTTCTCATAATCGATCAACTAGCTAAGGACCCTCCATGCTCTTTAAGTAGAGATCATGGACCAATTGGGTGTCAAGCAATGACGCTCAGTCTTCTTACCTTTTGGCTTGGATCCTTTGTCATTTTTTAAAGAAGGAGCTGACTAAGAGGGTTTGGGACCCTTGTTTGGCTTATTATTGCAAAAATTATGTTTCTTGGAAGGCTTGGATTTTTCTTTCTATTGGGACAATAAGACTTTCCTAGATATGTCTGCATTGTTAATTATTCCAAGATGAATGAGCTTATATTGATCTCTAATTAAAGAATCGCAAAATGATTCAAGAGTAGGCTATTGATAGCTAGCTGCATTCAATGATTATTTCATGGAATAAAATGTAGATACAAAAACAAAATATGCAGGTCCAAGTTTGGAAAGAATATGATAAATACATTGTTTATCTTCTTAATCTTACATTCTTCAAATAGAAATCAAAGGGATTTATACTTAGATAAATAATCTCGAATGCATGAAAAATCACTTGAATTCAAAGAAATCAACTCATTCTCAAGTTAATGATCTTGAATTTCATTGTGTTTACCAAACATAGATTCAAACTTTTCCCAAGCTTTATCAGGTTTATCAATTTCAGATATATGGAATCGCAAATCAGTAGAGATTGACATCCCAATCAATCCACGAGCTTTATCACATCTATTTGCCCATTTTATTTTCTTATCATCATTAGTGGGTTCTGTTTCTTTCCTTGAGGTAATTCTGGAAAGTCCCCTACTTTGTAGAACATCTTCCATACTAGATTTCTATGAGAAATAGTTAGAACTGGTAAGTAGAATATCACAAGGGGTGGCCATACTGTAAAATAATGACTTAAAAATAGAAAATAACTATTTAGATAGAAAGAGCTCGAAAAATTAAGCCATTTAAAAAAACCGGCACTGAAAACTGATTCTAGATGATGAAGTTGTGCTTGATCAAAGTAATGTTGAAGATGTTCCCAATAGTGACGTGACAGATATTAACTTGACCAACTAAAAAAAAGAACCCTCTTCTTCCCAAAATGAACCTTTAACACTCACTCACAAGAAAGTTGTTTTTAAGTGTATCACTTTTGTAAAATAAGTGATGTTCACTTTTACAATAATGTTACTTTAAATAGTACGACAATAAATTAAAGACTTAAGTGACTCACTTTTTATTTTATTTTATTTAAGTGATATGCATTTTTACAATAAAGTAACTTGAAAATAGAAATTGCATGCACTAAAAATTAACTTAATAAGACTTGAACTTGAGACCTATTAAGGAATAAAACAACTTTGAACCAGTTGAGATAAGTTTAAAAGGTACATAAAAGAAGGGAAATAGGAAGAAGGTTTTTTTTTTAAATATTTTTCTTTCTCGGTCTTCGTGCTTGCCTTTTCTTTTTCTGCAAATAAAAAAAACCAATTTTTTTTTTCACACAATGATGTTAGATCTTGGTTAGCTTTTCTCGGAAAGTCTACGTTTTCAAGTTTTTTCGTTGTTTCTGATTCACCGTGATCGCACAAGGTGCACGGCAAAGAGCATACATAGCCGAGAAGAGAAAAAACTTTTCCTTTCTGTTTCTGTTTCGCCACGATCGCGCAAGATGCACGACAAAGAGCATACACAGTCAAGGAATGCAACAGTCCAAGACTAAAACAATAAATATCTAATAATAAAACTGATAAAATATGAGAGATTAAAAAAAAAAAAAAAAATCCATTACTATAACATTTTACCTTCAAATTTGTCGAAATGGGTATTTCTGGATCAAACGAAAATAATTTTCGATAAAACGAAAACTATTTCCCAATAGAAACGGTGCTTCGGACGTAATGGAATAGCTCCCATAGGCCATAAATGCACAGAAAATTCAAAACCAGAAATCCTTTCAAAGTTTCGATAACACCTGTTCCAAATCTTGATCAAAACTGGAAGCGACTCTTCATAAACGCTCTGATACCATGTTTGGGTACACAGGATACTCCCAACAGACCGAACACCTAGAGCAACCACTTCACACAAATAGATCACAGATCAACACATCGATGTTTGTCACGTGGTTAAAACCCTCGAGAGGGAAACAGTCCACGGTCCCAGCTAAATAGCTACTTGGAGCAATTTATTATGCAAAAGAAAGAAAGTTACAAATAAGCTTCTCATAATTGATCAACTAGCCAAGGACCCTCCATGCTCTTTAAATAGAGATCATAGTCCATCGGGTGTCAAGCCACGGATCAATGGTAGGTATGATTTAAGAGAAGTTGAACCATCAGATCACTTTATGTCTAGAACATATCGTGACCGCCATATTAGAATATTTACAAATGCATACTAATGCATACTAAAGAAACACATTTTACCTAACGGATATATTACACAAGTTGATTTTAACTAACTCCTAAGTGTCTACTTATCCTAACATTTTTTAGTGATGGTGAGAATGAATCTCTTCAAAAATAGTAAAACAAAATTGACAATTTATTACTTGCAAGAGAAAAAATGGAACAATTGATACCAATTAGACAAACATAAAAAAAGAAGAAGTTGATATTCACTTTCTTATCAACAGTTCAAGCCAGTTAGGGTCGGTTTCATTCAATGAATACAAGATCAACATATATTATGTGATTGACTCACAATTGCAATTGTCTCCATTATGACATAGAATAAAAAGATTCCAATGACCCCAAAACATGAAGGTAGAATCTATTCAGACTTCCCTTGTACAAAACACAACTTTAGTCAACTACTATAAGGTCCTAGACAAAAATACATCATTGTGTTAAAATATCATCTAAAATAAATTCTAGCGCATAAAATATGAGAGATAATAAAGCTCTATTGAAAGTCTTCAACTAGTTATGGAGAAGGAAATAAATCTAAGGTACCAGTGAAAAATTGGAATGAAAATATATTGCTTGGAGAAAAGATGTTTTTCTTTTGTCCATTTCAATATATTGAAAGATAGAGCCTCTTCCAATTACATTAAAAACCACAAACATTCCATGTAGGTGCATGATTTCTGTTTGTACTTGAGAAGTTTCTTCCATATATGCTTGCACATTGTATAAGGAGTAAGAATAACTTCACGAATTTTGTCTCATTACATTTTTATTAGCAAGATTTGGCCAAGATATTTTTCCTAAAGAATATAAAGCATGGGAAATGACATTACTTTTAGTCTCCAATTTGGTAGATCTGCAATACTTTACTTGGTAATCAATTTTACCTAATGTACTATTGTTACAAGGAACATGCTAGGAAATATAAATCTCACGTGGAAGTTAATTTTCCTTCAAAATCACATGAATTAACTGGAATCTCTCAAAATAATCCTATGCAAATGAAAGAAAGAACAACATGAATTGACATCAATGAAAAAATGCAGAAGCAAATTAAATGCAAACGCAAGAATCAACAATACATTTGCTGAAAGATAGCCCTTAAAGAGGGATTGTTACCCCAACAGACATGGAATCCACCCAAGAAAGGATGAATTGCATTAGTTTCCATAGGGATGCCACAAGAAACCTAGGAAGAAAAGTGCAGGAGGAGATAACATTTTTGTAGTCTTTGTAAGATTCCTGGGATGCAGAACTAGTAACCAAGCAAAACATGAAGAAATTTTCAATTAAATTAAGAGTAAATTCCTGTCTGGAATTAAATTTTGAGAGAGTAATTTTTTGAGGGGATTTTAACCAATTGTTGACTTCCTTTCAAAGAGAGGTAAAGGCCATGCTTGTCATCTTAGAGGTATTTGGAATGGATAACAGAGGAAGTTAAAATTTTCAAGGAGTTTTAGTTATGGCTTAAAAAAAGACAAATAAATCGAGTGGTCAATCTATTGTTTAACCTAGCAATTGAGGATGGATCAAAACTGAGTTGATTAAAACAAAACCTTCCTCGTTGCTATTGTCACAACAAAATGTTATAATGATAGTGATCACATAGATCGGTCTTGAAAGTAAAAGTAACGACAAAATATTCAAAATATTTTTTCACCACTTTTCATCATAAATATATACACGACTAATGTAAAGTACAGAGATTTGAAGAACACACAATTTCATGCAAAATTCTCTCTCGAGGAATTCACCCTTCTAACTCTACCATAACAAAATGTACAATAAATAGGATGTTAGTACATATTAGTATATTGAAGCAACCACCCTCTATCTGCAAAATTACTCACACCAGAGCTAAGGCCAGTCCTATATGGAGAGGATTCCCTTCAACTACATAAACAAAATGTGGTTATGGAGTTGACTTTGTCCCCTTGGAGACTGTCCCTTTCACAAAAGGGCATCAATTCTCTTTTAATCAGGCTTCTCCTTGTATCGATTCTCTTTTCAATCATTATGATGTATGAATATGTAATCATACAAATATAATTTGAAACCCTTTAGGCATTACTAGGCCTAAAAATTGTCTGCTTAATTAAAGAACAATCAGGAATCCGTGAAGAATTTCGATACAGATGTGTTTTGGATTTCAAGGCAATGAGGGGCCAAATCGATTCAAAAATTTTGTGGCCATTCTATACAAAATGCACATGAACTCTATTGGAATTTCACAAACCATGCAATTTTCCATTTAACGTCAATATTATATTCAATGAAATAATAAGAAACTATATGTTATCTACAAAACGGAAACCCTATATCATATAATTGAATTCTTATGCTTACCTTTAACCAAGACACTCTGCCATATCCATTGCAGAGCAAAACATATATTGAATGCCAACCATAGTCATTTTAGATTTGCTCATTTGGGCATAGATAAACCTTGTCGCAAATAAGTTTGCATGTATAACTTATTTACCTTACATAACAATTGCTTTAGGAATGAAAATGTTTTCATATGATTATATTATTTCTTAAAAGGTTGAATGTTTTAATATATTGACATGTTGGGCTAGTCTTAGATACCTTATTTCCTTGTGCATCATCCTTATCCATCCTTCTCCTTGGGTTCCTTGGTGTCTCTAGGCCTTGGTTTCAAGGTTGGGCACACAACAAAGTCTATATAGTGTTCAAAACCCAATATTCCAAAATACATTTTTTCGCTAATTTACCATGACAAAGATACCACCACAAATCAATATAATTCAACTAAAGTATATATAAATTAATTAAAATCAATATAGACAAACCATAGTCTAGAATAACAATATAATCGATATAGCAGTTAAACAGAAATGAAATTTAGACCAGTATAAATTTCATAAATTGATATAAATTCTCTAAGTTAATGTGATATTCCATATTGTTTTGCAAATTTTATAAAATACTTTTCTAACACTTTAATTAAGTTGAATAAATACATACAACTTTATTCAATTCTATGATATAGAAAAGGTTGGTCGACCTTTCTCGAAATCTCTTTGATGATAATACTTGATATAGATTAGTTAGAAAATTAAATGAAGGAAATAGTATGAAAAACACACAAACACATATTTTGTGGAGCGTACAATAGCACATAAAAACCCAAATTCTATTAATGAATGGAATGGAAAAACACCATAAGTTGCAAACAATACAAACTAGCTCGGATGGTGGTAGCTTATCTCTAAATAGAGATGTGGGCGATGCTTATTCACAAGGGATGATTACAAAGATACCAAAAAGGGCCTTTTATCATAAGCACAGAGTTAAAAACTGTAAACATAAAAAAAAAAAACTAACTCTACAAGATGAAGTGCCAAAAGGATTTGTGGGCCTCAAGGTGGATAACTAACTTCTTGGCGGCACAACTTTTGCATATGATCTATGTTTAAGGTGCACACTAGATTGTTGGAAAGAAATAAATAAGAAGTACAACTTTTGGTTGGGGACAATGAAACCCTTGACACCTTGAATAGTAAACACACACACACACACAATTTAGGGCATAAAAAAAACCCCAAAAGTTTGTGACCCAAAAAATAATAAAAAATTGCCAAGAAGATGGAGAATTGGTGTATCCCAGTGGAGTAGGTGGGTGATCACTAGTATCGACTTGGATCATTTTCCCCTCATTAGGGAGAGATGGTCCTCTTTGTTTTATGTTTTTCATTAGATGGGGAAACTTATGTTGAATTTGACTCCTCGTGAATCAGTTTCCTTAGTGAAGAAGTTTCCCTACTTTGATGACCTGACACATTTGGATGTTATGTTGGTGAGTTCTCTTCATCTCAGTGGCCATGATTCAATAGATTGGTTCCTGTTAAGTGTAGTTAGTATTGGGTTCTAAAGGGGATAAATGCTCGACTACCTTTGAGGTGTACAAGGTTGAAGCAACTCCATATTAAATACAAGGTGCAATCCAAGGAAAGTGGGATTACTTAACTTAAAATAATCCTCAACCATATCCTTGGTGATGGTGTAAGGTCCATATCAAAGTGGTCGAATATTTTGATGGGGTCCTGTGAGTTGCTATTTATGCAAATGCAATTATACCTTATCTCCCATCTGGAACTTTTGTCGAACACAATGATGATAATGGCACTCCTAAACTTATCATTGGATTTATGTAAAATATTATGAAATTTTTATTGGACTTGATGGATCGTTTCAACAAATTTGCATATCTTATCAACTTAATTTTGAGCATGGGAGGATTCTCCATGTGCAGAAGCAATGGGAATTTTTACGTCAATTGGGGATAATGGTTGGAACCCCAAGCACACTTGAAAGGGGTTGTGGCTAATATAGCCATGAAGGGATATGTTGTAGCTATGTTGAATGGATGGAAGGATCTCATCCCAAGTACATGGATATTTTGAATTGTACATTTTTAGTATATGCACAATCTTTTGATTTCCCACCTTTGTTTGTCCATCAGTTTGGGGAAAAAAGGCAATTGATTTGGTCATCTTGGTGTCCATTATCGACCATAGGATAGACTAGAAAGTACTGAGGGATTTGTTGTCTCAATCCAAAATAAAGGTGTTTGGGGGGCTAAAGTGAACCTAAAAATTCTCAAATACGAGCTTATTAGTGGCATTTACTGTGATGCTATTCTTATAGGGAGTTAAAATTTCCATCTTAAAGACTCATCAACCACCAAAAATACATAGTCATTTCTAATATTGGTTGAAGGAAAGTCATACATATAGTCCATTGAGACAGGTTTATAAGGTCTACTTGGGTAGGAAAGGGAGTGTGCCACCTCCACTTCTTGATGGCATATTTGATGATGGCACAAGTGGTGCATGATCTAATGTAATTTACATCTTACCGCAGCTTTGGACATTAGAATTACTTTTGCAATAATTCCATTATATTTTCTACATCGAAGTTCCCTACCACTCGAGTGTAATGTGCCTCTTAGATAAGATTCTCATGTTATTCTGAAGGAACACAAAGGTGGTTGATATGGCATAAAAATTCATCCCGAGAGATGAAATTTTAAGACCAATCTTAATGCATGTAATGTCTAATAGGTGATAGCAATGTCAGGGTTCTTATTGTAAAATTGGGAGCATCTTAAGTTTTTGTGTCCACAAGAGTCAAGCATGGTAGTTAGTGCAACAATCGAAGGTTGACTAAGGTTGTTTGCAAATTGATTTGTGCTTCCCTTCTTATAGTTGATATTTAGGTGGAACTGTTGTAGGTGTATGCACCACTTTTGATGGTTATCATTTAGTAACTTTCCCTACATCTACATGAATTGTAGGGGATTATGATTAATGTGGATGATCTAATCCTTCCCTCAGATGTAATATTTCCATTGGTGAAAATCCTGCATAATGGAGTACATCTACTTGTCATACGTGGGATACTAACAAACATAATCAGAGAGTTTATCACTATGATAGGACAATAGATGTCCATGTTGTGTGAGGACTACACTGATTGCATAGTCAAAGGCATCTATCTCAATCTCGAAAGGTTTTTGTAGGTTTGGAAGAGTGAGGACTTGATCTAAGAAAAGGTGTCATTTCAGATCCTTGAATGTTTTTTTTCCAAACACACCCCACACAAACTTAGATTTGGCTCCAACCTTGGTCACTTGGCTTAAGGGCTAAGCAATACAAGAGAACCCCAACACAAATCATCGATAAAAGTTTGCATGTCGCAATTAGAAGTTGTAGATCGTTGTTAGAGTCTTTGGGGTTGGAAAATCATGAATGAATTTCATTTTGGATTGGTCCACATGCATCCCATGTTCATCCATAATGTATCATAGATACTGAATTCTCTCCATGCTGAATGAACATTTCTCAAAATTTGTGTTAAACGTGTGTTGTTGCAGGGTGATCAAGACCCATTGAATGTGTTGCAAATGTTACACCCAAGTTTTACTAAAGATGAGGATTTCATCTTGATATACGTCCATGAAGGAGTTTCTAAAATACCATGCAAGCATCATTCATAATCCTCATGAATGTTGTGGGAGCATTAGTCAATCCAAAATGTAGGACCAACCATTCAAAAAGGATTTCTTTGGACTTAAAGGTTGTCTTACATATATTGGTATCCTAACTTCATATTAATATTTTTTAACAACTTGGAATCTTTAAGTAGATGAATAACATCATCAATATGATGGATATGGTATCAATCTTTGTAATTATATTTTTCAAATCTCTATAATCAATGCAAAGTCACCATGTCCCATCATTATTTTTCAAATCTCTATAATCAATGCAAAGTCACCATGTCCCATCATTCTTCTGTACTAACACAATTTTCTCCCACAATGTGAGGATATTGGTTGAATATTTCCCTTTTGGATGAGCTATTGAATCTAAAATTTTATTTCCTCATTTTCTAAAAGATATAATTTTTATAATGGTCCATTAGGTAAGGAATCACACGGTATCAAATCAATTGAGTGTTTGACCTAGCAATGTAGATGCACCACTTTACGTGAGGAAAATATATCTATGTATTCTTTGACAATATTTTCCACCTTCTTTTTTTTGTAGAGAGACATCACACCGAGGAAATGGAAATCACATTTACCTTCTATCCACCTTTTGATTGAACCATGAAGAGGACAAATTTCCTAGTACGAGAGACTACCTTATGACATTGCTTTACCAAGATCAAGCAAACTACAATAGTCAAAACTACCTTGGGTACCCTACATAGTTTTCCTCCCAAAGTAACAATCAAACTTTTGGGCCTAAACTCGTAAACATCATGATAATTCCACATATATGTTTGTCCTAATATAACATCACAAACTACAAGTGGGGAAACATCACACAATACCTTGTCTTTGAAGGGCTTTATGTCACAGGATACATGACATTGTTGACTGACACAGATGTCTCTCCCATGGCTCAACCAACAAATGGTGTATGGATAAGGGTGAGGCGTTGTCATCAAATCCAATCTCCCGATGACCTTGATCTATATCAGGTTCTTTTGGATACCGTGTTAATAATGAATTTTAGTAGAGTCCCCTTCACCCACATCTATGAGTGGAAGAGTTTCTCCACTTCATCTTTCTCATATTTATCCTATATCTCTCCAGGTTGGATATATGCAGTTATGACGGTGGCACTGGGTTCCACCTAAAGGATTTACTTTCCTTTATATTGCTCCAAATTAAATTTTGATCCAGAGTCTAGATCTAAGGGTTTCATCTCAGCCAACAATGGTTATTTCAAATGAAATTCATTAGTGTTGTACCATGGGGTTTTATGAAACTGGTACCACTTTCAAATGTCCTTCTTTGACTTCTTGTTACCCTTCTTTACTTGTTGTTTGGACTGGTTGTCACGAGTCTAGCTATCCCTGTTACGTCCTTTATTATGTGACTACAAAGGACATGTACTTCATTCTTATACATAAAAATATGATTTCTAGTTGTCCAATACTAATTGTATATTTTATTTTTAGCTTTCATTGTTTTTATAATTTGGTAATTTCCAACACACATGTCCTGTTGATTTCACATAAGTCAAGGATGAAATTGTTAAGTGATTTGACAAACATCTTGAAAGTGAATAGGGAATATTTATTATTGTAATGTATGTTGTTATAAAGTGAATTCAGATTTGGTTTATGATTAGAAAAGTGTTCCCCAAGGGCCAAAAATTATTGGCATATGCTTGGTATATTTTATTTTGAGTTGCATAGTGTGTTGGGTTGAAGTGTGATGAAATATTGTTTGGTGTTTAGTTCTATAAAATAATAGTTCAAATCAAGCCTAAGGCAGTTCATAGTGATAATCAAATTGGATACCCAATTTAACATATGTGGATGAAAATAATGGAGAGAGAGATCTCTTGGGTGCTCTTAGAGAGATTTATCTTGTGGGATGCTAGGGTTTGTTTTATACATGTAAACCCTAGAGAATATTATAATACCCTCAATATATCTACTCATCATCTGTAAGACAACATAAGACACATGATCATGAACTAATATAGTATAAACCATGATGATTGTTATCAAATTACACATTCATCATGAAGATCAAATAAACTGAACCATAAATTTTTTTTAAAAAAATCACAAGTTAAACTATAAATATTTGATTATATACATGTGCTAAAATTGTGTATCTATAAAACTTTGGTCCAACAATACATGTTTACAAAATGACATGTTGTTCATATTGTACGTAATGGAATCTATGACCTAAACATGAAAGAATGGAATCTTGTCACTAGTACAAAATGAGAGATAAGTGACAAAAATAAAGACCAAATCCACATATAAATGACCACTTTTGAGTTGGCGACTACTGGTGGCATATTAGCGGTCATTTATCACGTAACAAAAAAAGTGGTCATATTTAGTTTGAACGTTTTTAGCTTATTTTATGGTCATATATTTGGTCATCAATTTGGTATTATGGCCACAATATAAGCTACAAACAACCAAACTAAATATGACCACATTTTTTGTTGCATGATAAATGACCAATAATTTGCCACCAGTGGTTGCCAACTCAAAAGTGGTAATTTATATGCAGATTTTGGTCTTTTTTGTCACGTATCTCTCATTTTGTATTAGTGATCATTGGGAATGGAGGAATCGAACCACCAACCTCCTTGTAAGGAAGGAGATCTTCCATTGAGTTAGCACCCTTCAATAATTTGGTAACCTAACTTATAAAGTCCTCTATAATGGTAAAAAAGAGCAAAACATGCCTTTGAGTATCCAATGGCTGTCAAAGATGATAGATTGTCTAAGTTCATGAGATATGATCAAGCAAGTTATAAAAAACATGCACACAGATATGGAAATTCTATAATACTTTAAAACCCAATAGGACGAAACAAAACCTAGAGATCAAACCTCTGAAAATTTGTTTGAAACCTTGTAAAAGTACCTAAAGGTTCTAACTTAGATGAATTCAAATTGAAAATTGGTCAATTAGTCATCAAATAAACTAAGAAAAACACAAACATTTCTCAATAATTATCTAAAGAGACAACAAAGAAACTTTTCAAGTAATTACCATTGAAGTGTTACGCTAATATTCTCAATTATATTTCATTTAGAATCAATCAACAAATATTAAAAGTAAAATTTAATTATATTGATGTTGTAGAATCTAATGTATAAAGTACAAACTTGATTAGTTTTTCTATAAATGTTAAATGGCCCATTAGTTCCTTTGTTGCATACAATTTCCTAATTGTACTTTGGATTCCACAACACTCCACCTAGCCCCCACATGAACCTCTTAGCCACAACAAATAAGTTAGCCCCCACATGAACCTCTTAGCCACAACAAATAAGTGAAACCTTGAGACAAATATTTAGAAAAATATTTAAAACAACACAATTTAAAATTAAGCCGTATAAAAATATGATAAACACAAAATGTAATGAAGTGTGAAAATGTAGTCAACCAAGGAAGAAAGACTAAATGGGATAGATTTTATTTTAATAACAACCTTTAAGAAATGGACTTCAAAATTTGTACAAACAATAACAACTTTTTGTATAGAAGAAAAGGTAAAATATTGCAAAATGAGATAACAATGAAAATTCAGATACATGTACCTCATTTGGCTATTTAATGAAATTCGATAGCATACCACAAATGATTTATCGTAAAGAAAGTTCTTTTTATGATACTGTTGAGGCCTGGAAATTCGCAGGCGGCAACAGTAAGGGATTCTCCCCAATCAGCGTTCCCAACTAGCCCGCCGACTGTTTGGTATAGGGAATCCGTCTGGTTTGCGGTCCGGCTATCGTAGGTCAAAGTAACAAACAAAGGCTTTACCGGTTGCGGCCCGGCCCACCGAGTTTTTGTATTTTTGACTGAAAGGAGTTGATGTGCACGTGCCTAATTAAATGCAGGCTGGTTTAAATGCAGGGGGGCGGTCACAAAGTGCTGCGCAGGTTCTTACCTCTCGTCTTATGCTCACAAGCAAACAAACCAGATACGAACGGAGATGACTAATTATCTAAACTATCCCTAGGGAGAGAGGCTATCATCTTAAATGAGCAATAAAGAATCACATACTGTAAGAAAACTACAGATAGCTGATACTTTTCCCAAAGCACATGAAAACTACAAATATTCAAATAACCAGTTAACCGATCATTCTATAACAGCAATTATTACTCATAGTGCAAATGTATCCCAGAAAAGACTGCAGAATAATTAACAAGAACTTAGGTTCGAAACATCAAATATCCTCACAGCGCATGAAATACAGCTGAACACGAAAGAGTTCTTCTTCAGCATTATTCATTGAATAGCATTGGTACATTTCACTTCTTTACTCTTTCCAGCAGACAAAATTGCAGTTTACTTCGAAAAACGAAATAGTTCCTCTTCCGAGTCAACAGTTACAAAATTTTCTAAGGGAAAAAGCCCTCATTTCATCGGGCTTCCCATTATTTAAACAACAACTGATGTCCCCTGGGTTCCCTCAGCGTGTGACCTTTCAACGCTCTTGGCGATTCAGTTTCTCTCCTGGCCGCTTCGTTTTCTTCAATCATTTGAATAAACGTTTTACCCTATGACCGTAACTGCTGAAACGCTTCAGTGGCGCCTTTGTCTTCCATTTGGGTTGTCTCTTTTCTTACCGCATGCCGCCTTCGTGACCCCTGTGATTCTCCCTGCACGTAATTTATGCGCATTATCCACTAACTTGAGACATCGACCATCAAAATTTTATAACCCTAGTGAAAGATTCACAAAGAAATTGGCCTGGCTTTAAGGGCGAAAACTTATGAAGAGAAACGGCTGTCGGGTGGGCTAATAATCAGGCATCGGATGGGTAAGTTTCGGGGAGCCGCAACGGCGGGCGAGTACGGGAAGAGAGGAAGTGGAAAACGAGCGTCGTAGGTGATTGGGCAGCGGAGGATAGTGGATCGGCGGGCGGACTACTCCGCCACCCGCAACGGCGGATGGGATGTAAGCTACGGACAGGCGACGGAAGCTGCAAAGGCGGTAGTTCGGGCGTCGGGTGAAACTCAAGTCGAGGCCCGACTTTATCTCCCCAGCCGCAACGTCGGGTGAACAGGCAATCTGGGGCAAGCGATTCACAACTCGGATCGGGCGTCAGAGAGAAGTGGGTCGGGTGGAGACTTTGTTCTGCGGGCCGCAACGACGGGTGGGATAAGACTCTTCTTCCTCCAAAAGAGGCCCGATCCAAAGAGAGAAAACATCATAGCTAGGATTAATTTTCACCCTAAAAACCGCCTTTTCCCCTGCTCATGCAAAATCTTCAAACTTTGACGGGTACCAGAAAAACGCACGACTCAAACTAACTTGGCCAAACACTTAAAAGTCGAGCAATCGATTTCAAACACAAGATAAGCTCCAAGACGCCAAACTTTCAACAGTAGGTTCGAGCAACAAATGACAAGGAGGGGTCCCTGAGTTTTAAGTAAAAAGACTAAAATCGGGGAAACAGGTTGCGGCAGCAACAACTGGCGATTCCCTGGTGAACCTAGACCTCTGGGTGGTTTCTTCCTTGAAACGCCGACTGTCTTACAACAAAATGTATTCCTTGGATTCTTCCAGCTAGATAGATTTCTTAATGACAGAAATGTGTCCCTTTATCATTGATATCAGTCCACTTTGGGCGATGAAAGTCAAGATTCTAGAGTCCGGATAACTCTGCTGAGGCTAGAAAATTGAGTTCATTATTAATTTCTCTTGAAGGTAGCTGGTAACATTGGACACCACAGGATTGTAGCAGGTGATGAACAGAAACGTTCCTTTGTTCCTCATTCCCATGCCGCCTTAGCAATTTTTTTTTTTTTGTTTGTTTGTGCTTTTTCGGATTTTATCCCTTTTCATGAGAGTTTTCATGTATGCCCTTCTTACTGAATTTTCATTTAGGATCCTCTATCCCATAGTGCCCTTTTGTGTGAGTGATGTGTTTGAGGTTTCAGCTCACGGACGGAGAGGATCATTGGCAATTTAGTACTTTATGATCTGGATTTAACCTTAGAGCATGATGCTTTTATAGGAATTCTGACTCTTGTCTGCCTTCTGGCAACTATTATCCGGCATGGGAGCATTTAGATTTAACACCCTGTTCATCTTGCTATT
>LPNX010196366.1:4453-21234 GCA_001517045.1 Pseudotsuga menziesii
TCGGTCGGCCGAGTAAAACACAGTAGTTATTCTGTTAACTAATAGTCGTGTCGGTTCGGTGAACCGACAGGTAGTTATGATTGTAACTGTTTGTAACCTGTATATTAGGCTGTTGAGCCACACAAGAACACAGTTCAGTTCTTGGCTTTGTATGATCTATTGAGAATAATATAATCTGTTCATGTTATCAGTTCTTGTCTCTTGCATCTGTGTATATTTTTGTATGTATTATTGGTAACCTTATGTGATCTGTGAGATTACAACAAACACCATTGGTTGCATGGTCATCTACCTTGTTTGAGTAATAAAGCCAATTAAAATCAACGCTTAAATAAAATGAACTACAATATTTTATTTGATAGGGTTCACCAACAAGATTAGGTTTTAGGGTCTTGGAATAGTTCATTGTGAGCAAATTCTCCAAGACCACTAAACAACAACATGTATGTGTCTGTCCAGGTGAGAGTGTGAAATTCCTTGGTATAATTGGTGTTTCTCAGGATCCTCCTCTCAAAAGGGAGTTAAGCACGAGGCAGTGTGAGCGGTTATTGATTAGGATGACCCCTAGTCATAACTGAGTAGCATCAAAGATATTTCCAGGATTGTATTCGTATCTAGGGGCTCTTTTGAGAGTTTTGGGCTTTGCTACCCTACCCATACGGTCAATCTCACCTGTGACTGTCCACCTGAGCATTGATTATATTGAGGTGACCTTAGTTTCCTTACCTAGGATATTGAGGGGGTACTCTGCAGGGGTTATTCTGCGAGTTTCCTGGCCAGGTTGGGGTCAGATAGCATAGTCGCTTTATGCGTTGAAGTTGCGGGCCACAATAATTGGTTACGTACCTTCGCTTGTTGTGTATGGGAGTCTCAATATTATCCTAGGTGAGACATACCTGTTTCATTCAAGAGCTCATTTATCCTACCCTTGATTGCTTGTGTTTGGCTTTAGATTTTATGGGTGTATGCTCTGTGCACATTAGCTTGCCTAGGGTTTGCATAGTTAGAGAGTCTTTTTACATTTTTTGAGTCATTGTGGATTCGGGTGCGGCTCCTCACCGTTCTTGTCTTTTAGCAGGACTTGCGCCTTCTACATATCCTCCTCCTTTGGGAGAGAGAGATAGACAGTCTAGGTGGACTACTTCACACATTGATTCACACACGATGGGAGACCATGAAGAAGGTATTCCTGAACCACCCTCTCCCATTTAAGTGGAACATAGGGAGTTTACACCTACATATGATCCTTCACCTGATATGAATGAGTTAGGTCCTTTAATTTCTGAGATAGGTACTTTTCATGATAGACCTACTTACTCTATTGTTGATCCCTCATTGACGCATCACCGGTATGGCATGCCAGAAGATGAGACTTATTATGAACTTGCAAGCACTAGTTATGGTAGTTATGGTATGTCTGGTATGCCCACACATGATTTGGAATTTCATGTCAAGTCGGAGTTTGAGCCTAACACTACGCCTGGGGGCACTCCTATTCCTTAACATGTGGAGAGGTTTGGGAGCATGAGTCACATTGAACCTTCCATCCCAGCGGTGGAAGTTACATCACATATTCCTCCTAGACCTAGGGTTAGTGATCCTATTAGGACACTAGATCCAAGAAGAGTTACTATAGGGAACACCATGTACATAGTCTCACAGATCCCTTCGTCCTCGGTTCCTTGTTCTTTGAATGTTCACCCTCCACCTCATTCACGTGGTCCTTCGGGCCGAAATGTTGCTACGAGTCATGTCCGTACTGCTGTTACTCGACCAGTTGTGTCTCAGGTTCAAGTACCACCCGTTGTTTCAGGAGGTCGTGTTCATACTTCTAGAAGTCATGTTACTACTTCCAGAGCATATATTCCTACTTCTAGAATGTATATTCCTACTTCCAGAGTGTATATTCCTACTTACGGAGTGTCTCATGGGACATCTCATGCGATGACTTATGGACCTTATTATGGGATGCAGTATGGACAGGGTTCTTCACCTTATGGGTACGGGTATCAACAACCCGCTTACTCTCCAAATTACAGCTTTGTAGCCCCAAATAGTCTAGGTACACCACATTATGGTGCTTCCATGCCACCCTACATGGGTCAAATGGGAGGAGGGAACTATGGTCAAGGCCATGGTGGTTATTGTAATCAGACCTATGTGAATCAAAACTATCAGGGAGCGGTGCATCGACTTACTCATCCTAGGCTCCCTTTCCTTGCAACGCTAAATATTCTTGACTTGTCAAGATTGATGAACAATCCTGTATCTCATGACCTAGATTGGCCGGCTGTCCCTACTAAGCTTCCCTCGGACATACCCAAATTCGAGGGAAAACCAGGAGAGGATCCAAGCGAACATGTTACTACCTTTCACCTATGGTGCTCTTCAAATTCCTTACACCAAGATTCGATCTATTTAAGGCTATTTCAACGCACCCTTACAGGGCCTGCCATGAAATGGTATATAAAGTTACCTAGGGGGGCATTCGCTTTGTTCGATGACCTAGCGATGAATTTTCTTAACCACTTCCAGCTACTAGTGCGTTACGATGTTGGTACGGAACTCTTGTCAACATTTTGGCAAGATAAATCCAAGCATATCTCTGACCATATCCAAGAGTGGCATAGACAGAAGAGGTTGATTAAAGCCTTTATACCACCGGAATTGCTCCTCGAATGGTTCCTTAAGTCGTTATTGCCCTATATAGCGAAGGATGTTTCTACATTCGGAGTGCAAAATGAGGAACAAGCTATTTTTAGGGCATAGGAACTGGATTTGATTTATGCTCAATCCAGTTTGTTATATGAGATCATTCCCAATGCTCCGCATTCTAGTTTCGACCCCAAAGTTAAACCTGGACCACATGTCGATGGCATTGTTGGTTGTGTAAGTGCTAAACCTGTGGATTCGGTTGTGAAACAGGTCAGTCAATTGTCAATCAACCAATCTACTTCGAGACAAGCCATGGCTTCATCTCAAACCACCCAAATGGCGAGTGTGCTTTCGATGCAATCGTCGGACCAGAAGGGTAACCAGCAACCCGGAAGGAATAAAAAGAAGGGTAAGAACAATCGTAAGGGTGGGAATAGGAATGAAAATGCTAATACTAATGAAAAGAACAACCGAAATGCTAGGTGGGACAAGCAATATAAACGTAAGGTTAAGTTTCCTTGCAAGTTGTGTAAGGACAATCACCTCACTTACTTGTGCCCTCGTATCAATGAATCCTCGAGATTCTTAGCACAGGCCCCAGCTGTGCTGACTAACCCTTTACCTCACAATCAAAACATGAACTCAAGGACCCATGATCAGTCTGGTGGTGATCAAGATCTACCGGAGGGTAGTGGTCATGGTTTCATTAACATGGTGTGTGCTATGAAGGTTGTGACCCATGCAAAGGACTATGGTTCGTCACAAACCAACCCAGGAAAGGAACCTGATCCACCAGGGACTCCTTTGTGTATTGAAAAACCTGTGGATAAACCTGAAGTTGCACCTAGAATTCCTAAGGGAGTCCTTAAGCATTTGGGGCACAATCCTAATGCCTGAGCCACCCAGAACTATTCTATTGTCGAGGATTTGGGCCACACTCCTTGTGCGATGTCTGCACTAGAAGTACTTCAGAGTTGTCCTTCACAAAGAAAGGCTTTGCTTTCTACCCTTGGTGTGAATGATGATAATTCTTCCTTCGTGATTAAATTTGAAACCATATGACTTCAGCCTCGCTTTCCTTACTATGTGTCTCTTTTGATTCATGTAGAATGTCTTAACATGACCATCAAGCGCACTGTGATTGATGAAGGTGCTATTGCTTCTGTGATGTATTTATCATGTTGGAAGGGTTTAGGTTCCCCTGAGTTGTCTAAATCCGGTACCATGTTGACTGCGTTTTATGTGAGATCGTTTAGGCTGCATGGGATCCTTCCTTCCCTTAAGGTCTATTTGGGAGGGAAGACCGTTGCGATAGAGGTCGAGGTGGTTGATGCGCCCCTTGACTACAATATCTTGCTGGGTAGTAATTGGATGTATAGTATGCAAGTCGTATCTTCTTCACTATTTCACGTTGTATGCTTTCGATTTAATGGGAAGATAGTTACGGTTGATCAAACATCATTCAAGAATCCGTTGGTTACCGCATCTTCGGGAGCTTTGATCCCAATTGTAGAGCACTCTCAGCCAACAACTGGGAGTGTGGTTGTGGGCATGTATCCATCCCTTATGGGAAGCTTTAGTTGTCTTGCACCTGTCCTTATGATAGGGTCTAGTTTCGGTGAGGCTTCAACATCTGTGAGATCGATGTCTTTTCGCACAAGTCATATGGAAGATCCTTGGATTCTTCCTACACTGAATACTTCGAGTGAGCCCATCGTGATGGATGTGCCATTTCTTGAAACTATGGTAGCTTATCAAGCTAATATTGGGTGTGTTGCAGAGCCCAGTCCTTCCTCTTCACGGACAAAGGAGGAGGACCCATATCTGTTGCCTGCATGGGTAGTTCAGTCTTCTCATGCGCATGACTACCTTGATAGTGTTTTTCCTTCAGACAAAGTGATTATTGAGGCCATGTCAGGGGTTCAGCCACCTTGGGAAGAGTTGCATCATAGATCTTATTTTCTTCCAGGGCTTGACCGCTTGGAGCATGAGGACTTTAGGGAGGTTCTTAGTGAGAGAATTGGTAGTCCCATGGTTCCATTAAGCTCTCTTGGTTCGATGGCTGATGGGAACATGGTGAATATATCTCCTACCATTCCTATCAATATCTCTCGCGATCCTGGCAGGATAGAGAATGTCTATATTGGGGCAGAATTTTCCCATTCTGAGATTCAAGAATACACCGAGTTGTTTAAAGAATTTTGAGATATCTTTTCTTGGTCTTACGATGAAATTCCAGGTATTGACCCTCACATTTTTGAACATGAGATTAAAACTTATCCCAATGCTAAGCCTATTCGACAACGCTTGTGTGTAGTGAATCCTAGGAAAGCACCCACGATTAAGGCAGAGATAGAGAAACTGTTGAAAGATGGTTTTATCTATCCCATTCCCTTGATGGAGTGGGTTTCAAACCTCATTCCTTTCGATAAGAAGCAAGGAGCGATACGCATATGAACTGATTTCTGTGACTTGAATCGTGCCTGTCCTAAAGGTAATTTCCCCACACCATTTATAGATCAAATCTTGGATGAATGTGTGGGTAGTGAGGTATTTTATTTTATGGATGGATTTTCCGGATACAATCAGATACAAATTAAACCCAAGGACCAACATAAGACTGCATTTATTTGTCCTTGGGGAACCTTTGCATATCGGAAAATGCCTTTTGGCCTTAAGAAAGCCGGAGCTACTTTTAAGCGGACTATGACCTTGATATTCCATGATCTCAAATCGATTATCGAAGTGTTTTTGGATGACCTTGCTGGTCATTCTCGTATGAGAATGCATCATTCCTATAATTTGATATTAGTATTCGAAAGGTGCCATCATTATTTGGTCAGGTTAAATCCTCACAAGTGCATCTTTTGTGTGAGGTCTGGTCGCTTATTAGGATTCATTGTTTCCAAAGAGGGTATACGAGTTGACCCTTTGAAGGTTGAGGAAATACTTCAATTGTCTCCCCTGAAAAACATTCGACATCTTCAATGTTTGCAAGGCATGGCAAACTTCTTATGGAGATTCGTTGTCAATTTTGCCAATTTGACTAGAGGATTTATGCGTCTTTTGAAGAAGGACAC
This sequence comes from Pseudotsuga menziesii, assembly GCA_001517045.1. Lineage (NCBI taxonomy): Eukaryota > Viridiplantae > Streptophyta > Pinopsida > Pinales > Pinaceae > Pseudotsuga > Pseudotsuga menziesii. Next base: position 10,189 of record LPNX010196366.1, read on the forward strand.
CAGCTTTTGTTGAGATGAGCGAGCCCAGGAGTCCTTTGATGTACTCAAGCGAGCCCTAGCATCGGCCCCGGTGATTAGTCCCCCAGACTATAGCCGCGATTTTCTACTTTATGTGGCCGCGTCCATGGAGACGATTGGTATAGTTTTGGTTCAAGAGGATGAGGAGCTCCAAGAGCATGTCATATACTATCTGAGCTAAAATCTTATTGACACAGAGATCTGTTAATCCCATGTTGAGAAGCTTGCCTTAGCTACCGTACATGCAGTTCAACGGTTGAGACATTATATTCTCCTTCACCAGACCTTGGTTGTAGCCCATGTCAATCTGTTTCAATTCGTCCTCACTCAAAGGATGATTGGGGGAAAGTATAATAAATGGATTGTCATCTTGCAAGAATTTGATCTCAAGTTTGTTTCGGAAAAATCGAAGAAATCGTTAATTTTTGTGGAGCTTATATCGGATTTCCCAAGCGAAGTTGAGGAGTTGGTTTGTGAAGATACATTTATTGATGAGCACATCTTCTTAATATCAAATTTAGACCCATGGTATGGGGATATTATTATATATTTACAAACATTGAAGGTCCCTACTCACCTCTCACGAGATGAATGATGACGATTACGTCACATATCCAAGAATTACCTCATAGTGGATAACACTTTGTACCGCCGTGGGGTAGATTCCATTTTACTTCGTTGCTTAACTCACGGGGAGGTTGAGCTTGTGCTGAATGATTGCCACAGAGGGGCATGTGGTGGTCATTTATCTGGGATTTCTATAGCCCAAAAAATCTTGAGAGTGGGTTATTTCTGGCCATCGATCTTTAAAGATTGTGTAGATGCGGTCAAGAAGTGCCACCCTTGCTATGTGTTCACACGGAATATACGCTCGCGACCTGTCCTGTTACATCCCATCATCATCGCTGGTCCCTTCACTAAGTGGGGGCTTGATTTTATGGATCGCAACCCAGTTTCAGCTAGGGGGCATCATCATATCATAGTGGCTGTTGACTACTTCACAAAATAGGCTGAGGCTATGCCTACAGTTAATTCCGATGGTGAGACAGCTGCACACTTCATGTTCAACTAGATTATTACTCGATTCAGTATTCTGAAAGAGCTTGTCACTGACCATGGCTCGCACTTTTAGAATCGTATTAAGGAAGAGTTGGCATCAAAGTTAGGGTATAAGCAAGAGCATTCCTCCTCTTACTACCCTCAAGAGAATGGACAGGTAGAAGCAGTGAACAAATCACTCAAATCCATTCTCCAATGAACCATCGCACAAAGCAAGACGAATTGGCACATCATGTTATATCCTACTATGTGGGCTTATAGAACCGTTGTTAAGACTGCCACGGGTTTTTCTCTATATCAGCTTGTACATGGAGTGGAGTCAGTATTTCCGGTTGAGTGCAAGATTCCTTCATTGAAGCTAGCCATAGAGCTCTTACCAGACACTTCCCCATTGGAAGAGCGTTTGGTCCACCTAGAGCAACTTGATGAGCAGCGCCGAGATGCCTTGGTGGCTCTAGAAGTGAATAAGTGTCGCGTTAAGGTCTAGTACGATAAGTCTGTCCGTTCAAGGAGGTTTAGTGAGGGAGACTTGGTCCTTTTGTGGGATCAACCAAAAGAACCCTTGGGGGAAGGAAAGTTTAATGCCATGTGGCATGGTCCTTACATCGTTAAACGTGTGTTAGAGAAGGGTGCTTATGAGTTAGTGGATTATGAGGGAATGGCCTTGGCGGAGCCTAGAAATGGGCTCTATCTCAAAAAGTACTATGCATGATTTTTAGCCAAGGCTGGTTATTGTATATTATTGTACAGTTTTGCATAGGTAGGTCTTTTTCTTATGGCAATCGGGTTTGTGATTAGTTTTTGTTTCTTTTGGCAGATGTCAATGGAATATTCCACCTTCATAGGATTCGCGGATGGTGCGAGCCGTCACACTCAACACTCAGCCTCTGCTGCTTGGGTGATTTATATTCCTATGGGTCAGGTATTGTCTTCAGGAGGCGTATGTTTACGACCATATTCAAACAATGTTGTTGAGTATAGTGCCATTATTGAAGTTCTATGGGATGCCATTTCACATGGTGTTCTCTCTCTTGAGGTATGACTTGATTTGGAGTTAGTAGTGTCACAGCTTAATGGTTTGTACCATGTTAGAGATCCGACATTATTAAGAATATTCTTACGTGTGAGATTGTTAGAATGACAATTTGACAATATAACATACATACATGTTCCAAGAATTAATAATCAAGTTGCTGAATCATATGCTAACTACATGTTAGATTGGAATTTGTTTCATACAAAATAAGCTCATCACAAACATAAATTTTTACACATGTATATAAATAAATCGATCATCATAAAAGTTTTTATAAACATCCAAAATGTGGTAATACATAGTGTCATAATACAAAACTGGGGCTCTCGAGCCACCAAAATATAAATACATGGTAGTACAAAATGTATCACTCCTAGGTATATAAGCCTATGGAGGAGGAGGGGGGTTGTGATCGTGGAACATCACTACGTCTCTAGATAGCCGTCGAAATAGCTGCACCCATGCTCGTGGTACACCCACCACCTAGCGTTGCATGGCCTCAGGAAAGTCCTCGACTTGCACCATGGGTACTCTGTGTGTCAGTCTCACGAAGTTGGTATGAATGCTTTGGAGCGTGCGCTCCGCATCCACACCCGTGATATTGTCTCCTCTTCCCCTCCGTCTATGATGAGGGAAGCCTTTAGGCCACCGTGGTCCCACATATGCATGCATATGGTAGATGTCACTATGTATTGTCACCCAAAAACATGTCTTTTGATTCCACATAATCAGAAAACACAAAAAAATTTAGATAACTCAAAAATTTTAAAAAGAGGGTCGAGATTCATTACCAATGTCACCGTATGCCGATCCTGGTGGTAGCGGCATGTCTAGCTCTCCCCGAAAATCTATCCCCGCATAGGGATAGTCATTGATGGAAACTATCTGTCATTGTCACCATGGAAAGAAATCAGTTGGATAGGCGTTGGACACCCTAACTCCACCCAGTCTGTGCATCGCATCCACCCAACGCTGTTGGGCTAGATATCGAACCCCCTTGTTACGGAGAGAAATTCCTATGGCTTGGGGTACCACAACAGACAGCTAGACTCCAGAAATCAATCTTTCCCAATATGCAATAGAAATTAAAAACATCTAACACTAAAGGATCGAACCTGGTACCTTATTCCGGACGGTTGAAGTAGATCCCCGTTGAGCTTTCCAATCTTCAACTTGAATTGTTATAGCACATCCTCAACAACAAGTAAACAATACAAGCATACTATATTTCATGGTGTTAGATCTATTCTAGTATATATAATCAATAATGTATAAGCATTTGACATATTCCAATGGATGCAACATTCATTCAAATACACATTATTGGACAGGAAAAGATGTTTCTATTAATATGAATCAGAGATTACAAGTGACAACCTCTGACGGCACGTCTGCGAACCGGAGAAACTGAATCCCCCACTTGGGCCTCCAGCACCTCAATCCTCCATCACTCCGATAGCAAGCTCACTAACAAAGGCAAGCTTGGGAAGAGCACAACAGTGCTCCAAAGGGACAAAGGGATGCAGACTCAAGTATAGTTCTGGCAACAATGCACTATATTTTCGGTACTCTCAATTCTCTCTTATTCCCCCCCCTCTTTAATGTATCAAGGGGTTCCTTATATAGCTTCACAAGGGACAATGAAGGGTCGAATCCGAGCGATCTCAAGGCATATGGAAGGCCAGGAGTCGAATGAGTCGGATCCATATCAAGGAAAACTCCAAAAGGATTTGGACTATGCACACATCCCGATGTACGCGACTATAGGGGTCAAACCCGCGTATGTACGCGGTTATCGGGGAAAAATATGCGTATATCATTTTTCTAATGTTTTTAGGGATGGTCAATGATACATCAAAAGATAATAAATGGTACATAGGGAATAATGAGTCTGCAGTAGGATAGGGGAAGGCCATACAATGTGTGATTCACCTAGTGTGGTGAAATCCGCTATAACAGATGCCCCCTAATGTATGAGATCAGAGGGGTTATATGATGGCCGAAATACATTATAAGTCCATCCCAGAAGTGAAGTGATGAAGGTACCCAAATGGAAGACTAGCCACCCAATCGGCATAATACCATAATACAACTTTACATATAACTACACATACGCATAGCAGTCCCAGATACATAAGAGTACAATGGCCATGAATAGGCATGAAACATGATAGAACATATGTGGTCATCGCCACGTACAATATACATAGATCAGAATCTCCATGATGAAGATATACAAAGTACAATGATCTCCACATAAGCTGAAGATATATAACAGATCAAGGTTTCCATAGTGGCTGGAAATATCTGACATATACTGGAACAAGTCACGAGAGCTGAAATCTCATGAATACTGACACGATCAAGGAGGTAGCATATAGTGGATGCCACCAAACTGGAAGGTCTTCTACACAAACCGCTACGAGTACATGTCCTACTATGCGAATAGAGGTGTCGAGGTCGAACATAGTAGTCCATCGTCTGATTACCGGTCATTGATGTATACCGTTAACAGACGCGAGATCACCCACCAATAATGAAAATGGGAATCAAGGTACTAGAGTGCAAACTAACAAGTGTGAATAAATGTGTTGAGGTCGAACACTTGAGAGAATCCATCGATCAGGGGACATTGATGTATTCCCAAAACTGTCGATGGCGAGAGAACCTGCCACTGATGACTCCAAGTCTCAAGGCACTCAAAATGACTCTAGACTCCAATCCCAGAATAAATGATCTGAAGTCGTTGGGATGAAATCCGCTGGAAGGAGGGCATTAAGGCATCCCCCATCATCCAACACGAGGTACTCAGCAAGGCTGTATAATATGGAAGAACTCAATCATAAGGTGCACGAACTAGTAACTGTACCGGGAATGGCCGACATGCAAAGTCAAGATAACTGAGGAATGGCCGACTCAGGTTTCAACTTCCTTCGAACAAGAGCATAACGGCGTATGGTGGCTAAATAAAGGCAGCATATACTAGATATAAAAACTGGGACATCTCTCTGACGCAGGAGGCACCAATAGAGGCTCCATAGGGACTGGAAGCATAACCAGTCGGTGGAGATAAACTCAGATAAACGAGTACAGCTTCCTAAAGTCAAACTATAACCCAAAAAACGGATGTGATATACAGTGCTCTGTTCGAAGGCGACACGACTCAACAGCTGCCAAAGATAACATCTTTTCCCGTCCGGCTTTTTGGTTTTTTAATTTTTTTGGTCTTTTTTAGTTATTTAAAAAGCTTGAAAAAAGAATAAACTAGCTTTATAGTTACAAACTAGGAGGAGACGAGTGTCATAAAGGCAAACAAACTAGTTCCAAGCAGTGGAACATACCTATGCTCAATGCAAGGATACATGTGTAGGATATCGACACTCGGGGGAAAATCCCCTCCCGGTAAAAAAGGAATCAAGCTGCGAAAGATATAAATAAAGGCTCTGCATGGCTGGACATGAGAGAAGCTCGGGCTATAAGGCTGAAACGCAATGTCAGAGGAGCCGACATAAAGCTCAATAAGACAGGCAAAGCTCATGATAATGCATTCACAACTTGATATAAGGGGAGTCCGGGGGGATACAGGCCAGCATAAGATCAAGAGGAGTATGAGGCTCTTGCTAAATGTCATGGCAATACTATACAACGGACTCCCACACCCTAAAGGGGGAAACATCGACATGGGCACCAAATGCAAATGAGGCGCTATCTAGGGTACCCATGTAAGGCGAGTCTCTACCACTTACATCATGCCACTTCTATAGCAGCAAGAAGGTTCTGTGACATAATAGAGTGGGTTCGTACCTAAGGATATAGTGACATGGTCATAAGGTCATGCAGAATGCAAACGGTGGTGAACCTAACCTATATGCCAGTATAGACGTAATACCTGTAAAAGGAACGAACGGTCTCTGGTCACAAAAGAAGCATCCAACAGACAACTTCAGACCCAAGGAAGACCCAACCACACTCACAACCCACCCAGCAACTTCCCACAACATCAGACTCACCAAAAGGGAGGATGTACGCGACTGTATAAAGAACAACTGCGTATGTACGTGCCTTTTGGCCAAAAACCCGCTTATACACGCGATTGTTGGCCAAAAACCCGCGTATACAGAGAAGGCAGTGGTAAAAAGCAGGTCAAGGCCAAAGCAATAAAGGGGAGTGTCAATGGACAAACATACTATAAAATGTGACACAGAAACAGAGAGAAACAGAGAGCAAATCAATAATATCAAGCCCATTGTGCCCCCAACCCCAAAGAAAAACAAGGAACATCCCTAGCAGAGTCGCCAATTCTGTTACGGAGAGAAATTCCTATGGCTTGGGGTACCACAATAGACAGCTAGACTCCAGAAATCAATCTTTCCCAATATGCAATAGAAATTAAAAACATCTAACACTAAAGGATCGAACCTTGTACCTTATTCCGGATGGTTGAAGTAGATCCCCGTTCAACTTTCCAATCTTCAGCTTGAATTGTTATAGCACGTCCTCAACAACAAGTAAACAATACAAGCATACTATATTTCATGGTGTTAGATCTATTCTAGCATATATAATCAATAATGTATAAGAATTTGACATATTCTAATGGATGCAACATTCATTCAAATACACATTATTGGACAGGAAAAGATATTTCTATTAATATGAATCAGAGATTACAAGTGACAACCTCTGACGGCACGTCTGCGAACCGGAGAAACTGAATCCCCCACTTGGGCCTCCACCACCTCAATCCTCCATCACTCCGATAGCAAGCTCACTAACAAAGGCAAGCTTGGGAAGAGCACAACAGTGCTCCAAAGGGACAAAGGGATGCAAACTCAAGTATAGTTATGGCAACAATGGACTATATTTTCGGTACTCTCAATTCTCTCTTATTCCCCCCCCCTCTTTAATGTATCAAGGGGTTCCTTATATAGCTTCACAAGGGACAATGAAGGGTCGAATCCGAGCGATCTCAAGGCATATGGAAGGCCAGGAGTCGAATGAGTCGGATCCATATCAAGGAAAACTCCAAAAGGATTTGGACTATGCATACATCCCGATGTACGCGACTATAGGGGTCAAACCCGCGTATGTACGTGTTTATCGGGGAAAAATCCGCGTATATCATTTTTCTAATGTTTTTAGGGATGGTCAATGATACATCAAAAGACAATAAATGGTCCATAGGGAATAATGAGTTTGCAGCGGGATAGGGGAAGGCCATACAATGTGTGATTCACCTAGTGTGGTGAAATCCGCTATAACACCCCTGTAGAGGAACGTCAACTCTAGGGCTCAATCTCGGAACACGCTCAAAGAAAAACATGCTCAGTATGCTGCTGAAACCGAAGTTTCACACTCTTCCCATCTTGCACTCAGTGAGCCAGTGTTTCATATTGCCTAGTAGTGTAGTGCTCCAATCGTACATAGTGGGTCTCATGCACTCCACTGCATAGAACATCAGAGGCCGTGAGGCTTGGTGGAGTGAATCTAAGCCTGCTATCCTGCCCAGTATTAGTAGGATGGCCTTTAGGATCAGCACCTGTATTGAGTTAGTTGGGATCTGACTCCCCACCTTCTCCGTGTCCAGATAGCAGTACACTGCAATGTAATCATCTATAGTCAGTCCACCTCTGGGCCCGCGAGAGCGTAGGTTCACCACTTTCCCCCGTCAGGAAAGTCCAGTAATAAAATATATGTCCTCCACTTCTATGGTGAGGGACATCCCGTCTATCTGGAATGACTCTAAGTCTGGATCCCAGTAGTCCACTAACATCTGCAACAGTCTTGGTTTGGCTCTTAAGCCACGAAGACACCAAAACTTGTAAATCCCGCATGCACGTAATGCTTGTTGAGCCATTAGATCTACCCTTACTGCCTCTTCTACATCACCATGTTCATGTTCTCTCCATTCTAGGACCATCTTGCACATAAAATTTGAGTTTGATCCATTAGAACACTTAAAAATCATTGAGCACGGCCGGATACGCGACTGTTTGCTAAACAGCCGCATATGTACGTGACTTTGAGGGCATTTTCTGCGTATATCCAGCCCTATACGCGGAAAAACCCTCGATTTCCGCGTGGTCCATGGTGTGCATTTAAGATGAGCCTAGAATCCTAAATACACCATGGAAATTGATAAAATTTGCATCAAAATGAAAGAGTAGAGCATGGGTAAGTACCTAGAAAAAACGGTAGTGGATTCTGCTTGCTAGATCTCCTGGAATTCGCTGTTGAAGTTCTGAGCTCAATTGGGTAAAAATTTCAAATGTTATATAATGTTTTGAATTTTTTACTATTTATAGAATTTTTTCAATTTTTTGAAAATTTTTACCCCCTTTTCTATAGTTTGGACCGTTTCTAATCCTCTTGGACCATTTTTGGACTAATTTATGATGTAGGAGACCTTTTTGAGCACCGTTTCGGCCGTTGGATTGACCCGTTCGCGGCGATTTTAGGTATCATGTCTAAACTGGCATATAGGTTAGGTTTACTCACCATTTGAATTTTGCATGACCTTATGACCATTTCATTATAGCCTTAGGTATGAATCCATTCTATTATGTCATGGAACCTTCTTGCTGTTTTAGAAGTGGCATTATGTGAATGGTAGAGATTGACCTTACATGGGTACCCTAGTTAGCGCCCTATTTTCATTTGGTGCCCATGCTGACATTTTGTCTTGTAGGGTGTGGGAGTTTGTTGTATAGTATTTCCATGACATTTTGCAAGAGCCTCATACTCCTCTTGATATTTTTCTGGCCTATTTCCCTTAGGACTCCCCTATGTCAAGTTGTAAGTGCATTATCATGAGCTTTGCCTGCCTTATTGGGCCTTATGCCAGATTTCCTGACTTTGAGTATCCGCCATATTTCCTGAGCTTGTCTCATGTCTAGCCATGCCGAGCCATTTTATATATCATTTGCAGTGTGATTCCCTATTTTTACTGGGAGGGGACTTTCCCCCGAGTGTCGCTATCCTACACATGTATCCTTGCATCGAGCATAGGTATGTTCCATTGCTTGGAACTAGTTTGTTTGCCCATTATGACACTCATCTCCTACTAGTTTGTAACTATAAAGCAGTTTTATTCTTTTCAATCTTTTTAAATATTTGAAAAAGTCCAAAAAAAAATTTAAAAAACCAAAAAGCCGGACAAGGAAAGATGTTATATTTTGGCAGCTGTCGAGTCATGTCGCCTTTGAACAGAGCACTGTATATCACATCCGTTGGTTGGGTTTATGGTTTGAATTTAGGAGCTGTACTTGTTTATCTGAGTTTATCTCCATCAACTAGTTAAGCTTCCAGTCCCCATGAAGCCTCTGTCGATGCCTCCTGTGTCGCAGAGATGTCCCATTTTTGTATATCGAGTCTATGCTGCCCTTATTCAGTCACCATTCTCCATTATGCTCTTGTTCGAAGGAAGTTGAAACTTGAGTCAACCATTCCTCAGTTATCTTGACTTTGCATGTCGGCCATTCCTGGTACAGTTACTGGTTCCTGCATCTTATGATTGAGTCCTTCCACATTATACAAATTTGCTGAGTACCTCGTGTTGGATGAAGGGGGATGCCTTAATGCCCTTCTTCCAGTGGATTTCATCGCCTTGAATTCAGATCATTTATTCTGGGATTGGAATCTAGAGTCATTTTTGAGAACCTTGAGACTTGCATTCATCAGTGGTAGGTTCTCTCACCATTGACAGTTTTTGGGAATACATCAATGTCCCCTGATCGATGGATCCTCTCAAGTGTTCGACCTCAACACATTTATTCACACTTGTTAGTTTGCACTCTAGTACCTTGATTCCCATTATCATTATCGGTGGGTGATCTCGCGTCTGTTAACGGTATACATCAATGACCGGTAATCAAACGATGGACTACTATGTTCGACCTCGACACCTCTATTCACATAGTAGGACTTGTACTTGTAGCGGTTTGTGTAGAAGACCTTCCAGATTGGTGGCATCTCTTATATGCTACCTCCTTGATCGTGCCAGTGTTCATGAGATTTCAGCTCTCATGACTTGATTCCAGTATATGTCAGACATTTCCAGTTATTATGGAGATCTTGATCCATTGTATATCTTCAACCATTATGGGGATCATGATCCTTTGTATATCTTCATCATGGAGATTCTGATTTATGTATATTGTACGTGGTGATGACCACTTATGTCATATTTTGTATCATGCCTATTCATGGCCATTGTACTCTTATGTATCTGGGACTGCTATGTGTATTTGCAGTTATGTGCAGAGTTGTATCATTGTACTATGCTGATTGGGTGGCTGGTCTTCCATTTGGGATTCTTCATCACTCCACTTCTGGGATGGGCTTATAATGTATTTCAGACATCGTATGACCCCTTGACCTCACACATTAGGGGGCATCTGTTATAGCTGATTTTACCACACCAGGTGAATCACACTTGTATGGCCTTCCCCTGTCCCTTTGCAGACTCCTTAGACCCCTTGGACCATTTTTTGTCCTTTGATGTTTCCTAGAACATCCCTAAAAACATGTGAAAATTGCTATATGTGACTTTTAAACCCCTTATCGCGTATATACGTGCATTTGACCTCTAAAACCACGTACATCGGGATGTGTACACAAATCCAAATCCTTTTGGAGTTTTCCTTGACATGGATTTGATTCACTTGTCTCCTGGCCTTCCATATGCCTTGAGATTGCTCGGATTCAACCTTTCATTACCCCATTGAAAAGCTATATAAGGAACCCTTTGGATACATTGAAGGAATAAGAGAATTGAGAGCAAAGAAACTATAGTCCATTGTTGCCGGAACTTGTGCTTGAGTTTGCATCCCTTTGTCCCTTGGAACACTTTGGTGTTCTTCCCAAGCTTGCCTTTTGCTTGTGAGCTTGCTATCGAGAGATGGAGGATTGAGGTGGTGGAGGCCCAAGTGGGG